>CM067217.1:175677477-175853196 GCA_034190945.1 Octodonta nipae
TGTTTTTTTCGTTTACTAGGTCTACTTAGTATATTACGACAGCATTCTTTGTGTAATGCTCTCATTTCTAACATTGTCAAACAGATTTAACATACGCATCTTCCACAATATGCTATCTCAGCTGAGACTAGTTTAAGATCTATGTTTGTATACTCTCTTCGAGGTGTCATTCCTAGATGTCGGTCTTACATCTCGTGTCTTCAAATCTATGTTTGTGTCTATGATCCACACCTCTGACCTATATGTTAAAACTGACTCTATTAATGTTTCATATGTTTTTTTTTGTTCTTCTTTCATTTGTAAAGCTTTTGTCATCCTTTCCTCTGCCTATTTGTTTCATTCTGTTTTTGTCAATCCTTCCAACTACACAGAATGTAACCCCAAGATATTCGTGCTCCATTATATTTTGAATTACTCCAATTTCCAATATTTATCTTGTCCCTTTCCTATAATCATATAATGATTTTATCTGAGGTTACTTCCAAGCCTCATTTTTTAACCGACTTCTATCAATTCGTGGCTACGTATTTTTTTATGTTTTCAGTGATTATACAATCTGGGCACATTTGATGATTTAACCGGCATTGTATTACGGAATATTACAGAAAAGTACCCTATAATGTTCTACAGCGTGATATTTACGGTTTTCCAGAAAATCGAAAAAAAAAACAGTAGTTAAGGATGTTCATTTAAGTGAATTTCAATAAATCTACTCTATTTTTCTAAAACGGGTCAACCAATTTAAATATTTGTTTTCTGCAAACAGGTGTTCTAGCTTGATTCTGTATAATTAACTATAACGTAAAACATACCGTTTGTCCGAAAATCGCAAAAATATTTGCAAAAACACGGTAAACTTCAATGTAACTGTGAAATTTTCATCATAAATATCTAGCTTAAATGTCAAGAAATGTCATGAAAGTATATCGTACAGGGTGTTTGTAACGGTTTTCATTGCAGTCGAGTAAAATGGCGCCAAATATTCCATTATAAAAGAAAATTTTTTACGTAAACGATGTTTTCTATATGGTATACGCTCGTAGGTGTGTGCGTGCATCGAAATTCAAGCAGCAAGAAATATTGGGTGAAGTAAAAATTACAGTGAGACAGGTGGGTTCAAAAAAATCTTACAAATAAATGTGATATTGGGTGGTACATAAGCAGTTCCATTTAAAGGATGGTTGAAATAAAAGGGAAATAATATTAAAGGTTTACAAGGTGGTTCAAAAAACAGGAACTAATAGACAATTGAGCACCTTTTTAGAATACATTAATAATATACACCCAAATATTGAATTTACGAGTAAAATAGAAACAAATATTGAAATTAATTATTTAGACTTGACAATTACCAGAATAAATAACAAACATACATTTGCAATTTATCACAAGCCTACATATTCGGACATAGTCATTCATAGTAGTTCTTATCATCCTTACCAACAAAAAATGTCTGCATTTTATAGTATGATCCATAGATTAATCAATGTACCTTTGACGCCGTTAAATTTCGAAAAAGAATTAAACATCATTAAACAGATATCAGTAAACAACGGTTTTGATCACCATCTCATCGATAACTTAGTAAAAAAGAAAATGTTCCATAAGGCTCTAATTTAATCTATCCTATTGATAAAAGATCTTAGGATTTTTTCAAAACTCTAACTTACCTGGGCGAAACAAGTAATAAAGTTAAATCATTTTTAGAAAAACAAGACATAAATATCAGTTATAAAACTTCAAATAATTTATCCAGATATATTAAGAATAATAAATCAAGAGTAGATAGTAATTGTAAATCCGGGGTATACAAACTCAACTGCGGCAATTGTGACAAGCTATATATCGGTAGGACATTTAGAAATTTTAATACTCGTATTAGAGAGCACAAAAGAAGTTATTCCACACAAGACAATAAATCTAATTATGCACGTCATTTAGTAGAGGATAATCACAACTTTAACGATACTGTAAATATATTACATTTGAAAATAACCCCAGTAAAATTAATCTATTAGAATCCCTAGAAATTAACAGGTATAAATATTCAGGTAGACTATTAAATAACCAATTAGATCTTAATCCATCCCCACTTTTAAATCTTTTTAATGGCTCTGTATAATTAGTTTAGTTAAGTAATATGTATATATATATATATTGGTGTAGTTAGAATAATAGTTTTAGTATTTTGTGAAACTTGATAAAGGCATTGTATGCCGAAACACGTGTCGTTTATAAAATAAAGTGTAAATCTCGAAATATAATTTTCGTTTTTGTGTTCTCATTATGGATTTACAAGTATCAGCCGCAACAATTCAGTATCAAAAAATGTTGTTTTGGGTGGCATATAAGTAGTTGAGTATACAAGGTGGTTGAAATAAGAGTGAAGTAAAACTGTAGTTATGCAGAGTGATAAAAAAACTTTAAAAATGGTTAAATAGGTATACGCAATAAGGAGATTCGAGTTATAGGGCGGAGGGGTAAAAAAATGTTAGAAGCAGTTTCATATATAGGATGATTGAAATGTAAGGTTAAAGTGGTTAAAAACATTTTTTTTTAGTGTGGAACGTAAGTAGTTGCTGACATTTGGCATATTGGACAAAGTAAAATTATAAGTTTACAGGGTGATTTAAACAATAGAAAAATAGAAGCGGTCAATAGGATTAATACTTATACAGGCCGGTTGCAACATCGTATAGGGTTGAATTAGTTGTATAGGTTGATTCAGAAAATGAAAGACAAATAATTTATATTGGTTGCCCAATAGACAGAAACATATACTGGGTGGTTGCAATATAGGGTGAATTGGAGTTACACTTAAAGAAAGTGGACCAAATAATAAAGCAAATAAAAAAGTTAAAAAATAATCAATAGAATTGGACCTTAAAGCAGATAAAAAAAATATCAGAAAATAGCTATTGATTGCACATGGTTTGTAAACGGTTTTTATTTTAAGGCAGTTGAAGTCGGTTCTTCATTAAATATAAATTATTATATTCTTCAATGAATTTGGTAAAGCGTGTATAAGATATCTCCTTGGTCTTGAGCAATTACTACTTTTTTTGCCTGCAAAGACATTTTCCTGACCCATACCAATCGGGCTGAATGTCCTAGTCTAGTGGTTTTCCCTTTTAAATAGAGTAGGGGAGAAGCAACAACCATGTTTAACGCCTATTGTTAGTTGAAAAGGCTAGACATCTGTTCTTCTAGTAAGAAACAAATTTGAGAAATAAAATCTGTAATAGAAAATAACGGCTATATTTTATTGTTTAAAAAAAATGTTCGAGATGTTCTGTACCAACTTCATATATCTTGGAAACGAGAATATCATTATCAAAAATAAAACTCAAACTACAGTGGCAATAACACTTCTGAAAATTCAAAATTCTCCCCAAAGAACTCATAAACGCACGACGATCGTAAAATTCGTTGATGCTAAAGTTTAATCAGGCCCTTGTAAGTTTTCCCGTTCTTATATTCTCTCATAAAGTGTACATTCTATGAATATTGTGAATTTTTATAAAGAACAGTAATTAAAAAGTACGCGGGAAGTGCTTTCAGACATTCCGTTCACCCCTTTCGCCTCATCTTATTAATATTGTAAGGCGATTAGCGAAGTAAGGCGATATTATTTTAGGCTTAATACCGGTAGGCTACGCTTATAAAAACATTGTTAGCCAAAACGTTATTTCTCATTTACGGACTGTTTTTGCAGTCGTCGTAAGTTCTCGTGAAGTAGAAAAAATTTTCATTAGCGATCATAAAGAACAATTATTTGCTCATTTTATTGCTGTGGAGCGGATTATTTAGAGAAAAATTGAAATTATACGGATCTATATCACGATATTTTACAGTTAATTGGGGTAATTTTGGAAAGCGTAACGGTGTGTACAGAAAGGAGGGTCCCAATGTTTCACCATTAAATTTTTTGTTCTTAACCCCTCTTTGATCCTTTGATATCTGGAAATAAATATTTACAAGTAAATTCACATTTAAATTTAGCGTCTTCATTATTTTAAACAATTTTGTTTAAATTAGGAATGAAAGATTCTGTTAATAGTGGATATTCCTGTTTTACTAAACATATGTAGGGGAGAGGTGTCCTCGTTGTCACAAGTACAAGTTGTCATAAAGTCAATTTGTACGTCCAAGGATTCACAGAACGCAACTACTGAAGTTTCGAAACACACTCCAGTGCTACCAATATGAGAAAGTGTCCTGGCCGCCAGTCTTTAGTCGTCGGAGGTTATTGTGAGAAAACAAAAACAAGATTTGGTAAGTAAATTTTACTCTCTTATTGTATATTATATATTTCCGAGATTAAATAAGATATTGTCAAGTTTTTGAGGATTATGAGAGAGAAATACGTCAGTTTTTACGACAACTCTGACAACTAACCCCAGCAGGTAATGATATGGTATCATATAAATGTAATTTAACTATAATTTTTGTTACAGGTACCAAATATGCCTAGAAATTGGAAAAGGCTAACTGAACGAGGCCAGACGTCTGCCATGATGCAAGCTGTTAACGCTATCCGGCCTAATAACTCTATTAGTGTTGCCAAAGATTATAATATAAATCACAACACTCGCTCGATATTATAAAAAATATGAGAGTAATGAGAGTGCCCCTTTATCTGTCAGGTACGTAAAGGTAAGACATGTTTTCAAAGACGACGAAGAAAATAACTTGTCAAAATATTTACAAAGAGCTGCAGATATATATTTTGGTCTGACTCCACTTGAAGTGCGCAAATTGACATTCCAGTATGCTTGTGCTCTAGACACTTGGTCAAACAATAATATGGCTGGCGAAGAATGGCTGAAAGTCTTTATGCGTCGACATCAAGAATTGATCATTCGAAAACAGAAGCTACTAGCCTTGCGCAGGCAACTAGTTTAAATTTTCATAATGTAACTCTGTTCCTCGATAATTTGGCAAAAGTTTTAGAAAAATACAAGTGTGAACGCCAGGACATATGGAATGTAGACGATACTGGTGTTACCACAGTTCAGAAGCCGCGGAGAATTTTTCCACGAAGAGCAAATCGGTGCTCTGATTTCTGCTGACGAGGTACACTTGTAACAGTAGCTGTTGCAGTATCGGCTATAGGAAATAGCATTCCTTCGTTTTTTTTCTTCCCTAGAAAAAATTACAAATACCATTTTGTCAGCAACGGACCTACATGATCAATGGGCAGCGCCAGTCCATCTGGTTGGATGAATGAAGACTGTTTTTATGATTTCTTTCAACAATTTGTACGCCATACTCGTTGCAGCTGTGAACGTCCCTTGTTGCAATTACGATTCTCATCTTTCAATCAGAACCTTAGATTTTTGCAAAGAAAACGGAGTTGTGGTATTGTCCTTTCTTCCTCATTGCTCGCACAATCTTCAACCGCTAGATCGCAGCGTTTTGTGGACCTTTGAAGAGATACGTAAATACTGCATGTGACGATTGGATGCGAAATCATCCGGCCAAAATCATGGCAATTTATGATATCCCTGCAATTGTCAAAGTTAGTTTGCCATTAACCATAACTCCTCAAAATATTACATCTGGTTTTGCTGTGAGTGGAATATGGCCATATAATCGAAATATTTTCACTGATGTAGATTTTGCGCCGTCTTATGTAACCGACAGGCCCGCATCTCAACAAGACAATCATCAGCCTGAACAAAATGTGGTCAGCGATGCCCCAATCATAGAACATGTCTTAGAAATACGCAGAACTGTATCACCAACTCCTGGACCCAGTGCAGTGATCACTCCAGCACAAAATATACCAACACCTGAATTAATAAGGCCATTCCCGAAGGCCCCGGAAGAGAAAACCACTTCAATTTGTAGAAAGAGAATAAGCGCTGGTTTAATAGATACCCCAGTAAAATGCCTTAGTAGAGCAACAGAAAATAAAAAAATCCAGCCGAAAATACCACCAAAAAGAAAACTAAGAGAAATAGGAAACGTAAAGATGACACGAGCGATGACAATAATTCAGGGGATGAAACATGTTTGTTGCTTCGGAACATGGTCTGAAGCGAAACCGAACGAAGAATGGGTAGAATGCATGAAATGCAAGCTTGGGCTCACAGAAAATGCGTTGGGAAGAACTATTTATTTTATTGTTGCCCAAATTGTGACTCAGATGAGCGATGTTGGTAGTGACCTGTGACAACATGGATCTATCCTTGTGTAACTTGTCACACCAGAATTGATTTTTACAAACCTTGACAAATAATAAAAAAATATATATTTTAAGTATTATTATTTTAATTAATAAAAGCTGAAATACCAAATATATGATTAAAGTAGTTTAATTGGTTGTTTTATTTAATCTACTCAAAGTAAACTTGATTTTTGTGACAGGCTTCGTCAGAAACATATGTCAAATTTAAAGAAATAAAAAGTGAAAATTTAAACAAGTGTTTGTTGTTTTTAAGTAATCTTAAAAATGAATTTTCATCAAGTGAAGACTGAAACAATCATTAAAACCATTAACGTCTACTAGTTGTGATGAATATGAAGCAGATCACGTCAACATACAAAATATATACTCAAAAGTATACAACAGAAACAAACATTAACAACCTAATTTTGAAAGACGACTGAGTATAGATTTTTATTTAAAAATCATAATTAATATCCTAAATACTGTAAATGAAGCGCTTGTAGTTCTCTAAAGAGGTAAATGAAATCTGCAAAGCAAAGAAGAAAACGTATCTGGAAATAGGAGACACACGACAGAGGATGTATACGAAAATTATAAGAGAGTTCACAATGAAACACGCAAGCTTGAGAAATAATAAAAGTAAAACATACAGAAACAAACATTTGGATAGACTAGTAACACTGGAGATCGCAACCCAGTAAGACACCAAAATAAGGAAGTTAAGTAAGAACTAAGAAAGCTGAAAACAGAATGCCCATTGGCAAGGAAGCGATAGCAATACTTAAATATTGTAAAAAAACCACTATTCACAGAAGTGACAGAAAAAAATCAAAAAACTATAGAAGAATCAAACAAGTAAACTAAAAAATGTAACTAGCACTACTGGGTTTCCGAATCAGACAGAATAAGCGCTAGAATATAATCTAGAAAAGGCATTTGACAGAGTCAGGATAAAGGATGAGGTTCATCATTTACATCTATCCAAGGTCACTTGATATTTTTATTGTTCTTAGTCTTCCCTGTAATTCTTACAGTAAAATCATTTGGATAGTGCTGACTATATTGTTATCTTAGAAGAATTTGTAACTATATATAATCTATATCGCTAAAACTATAATTATTAAATTTAAATATTCACTTTGGTTTCTAGAACTACCATAAACTGGATCTCAGATAACGCAAATAGAAGAGAAATAAAATGTCTGCTGATTATGACATTTCGAAAGCTGCAGATTTGTTGGTAATCTTGTTGCTAATTTATTATGATACAAATCATTTTATAACTTTTATCGAAGCCGCAAAACAATGCTTTCTGTAACTTAAATTTATGTTAAATAGGCTACAGTTGTAAATTTTGAATCAATAGACATATTAACCTGGTCTGAACCTGGTTTTGTTACCTCAGTAATTCAAATTTTGTTACGGAGCTTATGGTTCAGAATTTGTTAGTTACAAAACACAGTATTGTCCTCAATAACCTCAAGGTGTTGTAGAAGTCATTGTTTTCGGAGTCGGTAAAAGCTACAAAATTACTATTAGGTAAACAATTTCCAACACAATGGCTGGAAAATCTACCGCTTTCAGAATTTTGATATCCCTATTGGTTAAAGAGTTATAACTATGGTCTCTGTTATTATAATATCAGCTATAGAGCCCATTGTTTCCGGCATCAGTAAGAGAAATGTGGATTTGTTAGATAGCTTCTATACCTTAACATTCTATTACATTTTCCTTATCATTGAAACACTCAGTAAAACTAAATTTAGCATAATATACTTAATTGCTGGATAAATTTTGTTGTTGGCAACTCATAAGAGCGGTATAAAAAATACCCTTTGTCATCGATTTGTGGTTATCGCTGCACGTGATGTATCATCGACACCTAACTTTATATATTACCTGTTTTATTGTACAAAAAAAAACATTTTGCAGTTGTATTTTTGGTGCATAAATGATAACGATAATTTACGGCAACGATTGACGTGTTTTATGGTTTGAAACTGATGCAGAATTGTTGTTTTAATTCGCTATAAATAAAAGCGTTGAAAGCTGATGTAATTATATTTTTTCGAGTGTGTAAAACGTTATCATCACAATTTTATTGGATTTGAAAATATTTTACAGCCACTGTTTTTTGATAACGATCCATTTATTTATTTCAAAAACATAGAAGGCAAAACAGTTTATAATGTAAATGCATATCTTTTTTTTGAGGAGATCCAAGAATTTTGAAACAGAAATTACTAAAATCAACATTGTATTAAAACGGTATTTGCAATTAGGCTCCACTCATAAAAGAAAAAGTTTGAGAGAGGGATTAAGGAAAATATTCTCCAGTAGGTTTCACATACTTCTTTCTTAAAGTCTAGAAGAAGGACAAAGCGAAAATCCTCATAAATATTAAAGGCTCGTTTGTAAGTTTGATATTTCAAAATTAATTTGTAAAAAGATATTAAAAAAATATAATAAAATCGACACATCTCCCAAAACTACTGAGTATATAAATGTGAAAAAATTGGGAATATAGGGCCTTACTTAAACTTTATAGCAAAAATGTAACGAAACTCCTAATATTAATTTTAGAAATCATATTATAAAATTAAATGAAAAACAGAAAAAAAAGTTCTAAAGCGCATCATGTAATATATCAAATGAAATAGCCCGTTATGAGCTAAACAAATATATATTTTTTTCTCATATTTTTAAAATAAATTAAAAAAAAACAACGAAAATGTAAAATAATAATCAAAACCTTTATCTCCCAAACTACTGAATTCAGAAGTTGAACAAAAAGAGAAACTCAAAGTTTACGGAAAAAATAAAGCAATAATTCTAATATTAATTTTGAGGGACATATTAAAAAAATAAATAGAGCCCTGATTTGTTTCTTGATATTTTTAAATTAATTTCTTCAATAGGTGTTAACAAAACACTACAAGAATTGAGTCGTTACCCCCTTTAACTCCGAAATTACAGAGCCAAAAATTTTGAAAAAGTCCTGACTTGAACTTTACAAGAAGAAGAAAAATTGTAATATTTATTTTGAATTTCAAATTATAAAATTTAATTAAAAATATTTTTTAGAGCATCATGTAATATATCAAATGAAGGGGGTAGTGAGAAATGGAAAAATTATATTTTTATGTTTTTATAACAATTCGTTTAAAAGACAGTAACAAAAATATAGAATAATCGAGCTATTGCGACAAGTGAAACTATATTTAAGAAATAATGAGAATATACGGGCTCTCAAGTTTGCAGGAAAAGTTAAGCGAAAATTCTAATATTAAGTTTGACCGACAAATTGGAAAATTAAATGGGAACTAATAAGGTGAAAGTTTTAATAATTTAATAAGTACTCAAATTTTGACACTTTTCCCCCTTTATTTCCGGAACTACCGAGCCTAATTTTAAAAAAGGATATGGGTAAAATAAAGCAGACTCTAAACTTAAGTTTGCGGACCAAATTAGAAAATTTAATAAATATAAAAAAATAATTTAGTGAAGTGCGAGTTGGACTCGCATACTAAGGCTTGCGTACCACCTTCAAGATTCTAATATTCCAGTTTCAGACAAGCAGGGAATGAGTGCATTTTCTTATATTTACCCTTATATCTTTTAAAGGAAGCGTTTAATTTTATAAAAAATATACATTTTGATTTTCCACACATAGATTTTTATTTTATCTGCTTTAGGATTCGCTTGATTTTTATCAGAATACATATGCATTTAATTATCTAATTTGGCCCCCAAAAATTAACATTAGTGTTTTATTTTACTAATAAACTTTTTTTGAGGCTCTGTAGATTGGAAGTTTTAAATTATTTAAAAATACAAATAAAAGATATTTTTCAAAAATTAAAATTGTAATTCACATACTGAGCCTTTTATCTGATATATTACATGATTCGTTTGAAAATTGAATTTTTATTTTCCATTTAATTGTATAATTTGTCCCTAAAATTACTATAGGGGTTTTCTAATAATTTTTTTTATAAATTTCAAGTGAGCCCCAGAACCCCTAATTATTTTCAAAATTTTAGATCGTATGGTTTCGGAAATAAAGCGAGAAATGAATTTTTTTATATCTTTATGTTAATATCTTGTAAACAATTAACTTTAAAAATATGAAAAATATATACGTGTATTCCTCATAATTCATTTGATGTATTGCATGATGCTTTAAAAAAATATTTTGTGATTTTCCGTTTAATTCTATTATTTGGCCCCCAATATTAATATTAGGGATTTCTTCATATTTTTTCTGTAAACAAAAAAAAATTAGGTCTTATAGTTTGGGAAATAAGAGTGGGAATGGGTATTTTTTTTTAATATATTTTAAAATATTCATTAAAAAAATTGTGATTTGGTATATTACATGATCTGTTAGAAATAATTATAATTTTTTATTTTCCACTTATTTCTATAATTTGCCCCCCAAAATGAATATTAGGGGTTTCTGCTTATTTATTCAGTAAATTTCACGTGAGGGGCTATACCTCAATTTTTTTCAAAATTTTCCAGCTTATGGTTTCGGTTGATAAGGGGGGGATGGGTAAATTTTATTATATTTTTGTTAATATCTTTTAATTAATTTATTTTAAAAAAATGAAAAAAATATATTTGGTTTCGTCATAAGCCCTTTCATTTGATATATTACATGAAGGGTTAGAAACAATTTTAATTGTATATTTTCCATTTAATTCTATAATTTGTTCCCCAAAATGAATATTAAGGGTTTCTCCTTATTATTCCAGTAAAGTTCAGGTAAGGGGCTATACCTCCATTTTTTTCAAAATTTTCCCGCTTATGGTTTCGGAGATAAGGGGGGGGGACGGTCGATTTTTTTAGTTTTTCTCCCCAGAAGTACCCCTAAAATCAAAATGTCTACTTTTACGATATGTACTCCTGATCGGGTCACCAAACTATACATTGATATAAAATTTCAACCTCTTCGGTCCAGTAGTTTAGGAGAAAATTGCTGTGATGTGGCAGAGGCAGAAATCCGGAGTGATATTATAAGGGTATCCGTATATTGTATATACGGTACCCTCAGAAGTGTATCATGTAGCAAATCTAAATGAGAAATAAGTATGCATATTTCTATAATTTTAAAATCCATAGTTTAAATAATATAATAGCAATATTTACTCAGTCTCTGTTTATCTTGCACTAGAAAATGAAAAAATATATAATTTTTTATTCACCTATATTATAATACGTCGTAAAGATGATACGTAACCATTAGAATGCGAAACCAACTCGCATTAGATCAAAATATTTACATTTCAAACAAATAAAAAATCTTTAATTTTTTTTGGGAAGTATAAGCCTGAAAAAACGTTAGAAGTGTGATGTTACTACCCTCAAAGGTTCCTCGTTTTTAGATGTGGGAATTGAGACAAATAGTAAATGATTCGTACTAGGCAGCCTATTCCTAATTCGAGCAGAAAATTTGAAAATTACCCTAAACCGGAAATTATTTTATATTCACGTATTATACTATGAATACAACTATTTTGGAACACAAGTTAATGAGAAAGCAGAGGTGAGGCAATGTATTGTTTGAAGTGCTTGAGAGCCCTATCAAATAGACCTTAAACCGTATGTATTAAAACGGCCACTCAGTCAATTCTTGATCGATGTTCTGAAGGTGGTAATTTTGAAGTCAAAATATGCTCTTGATTTGATCTTTTGGCTATTTAATGGTTAAAGGTATTTTAATCCTCTGCCTAATTTTTCTGCAAGTGTTAATAAGTGACAATGTTAGAAAGCACTTATTGAATTATTTAACGACCCCAAAAGTTCCACCCTTGACGAAGTGACATGTAATCTGTTAGTTGCTACGTTACATCTAAAACTTCGCGATTAACGTTTAATGCCTGTTTAAAATAATAACAACTTTAATGACATTATTTTGGAAACGTTGCGGCAATAAACTAGCTGTTTTAATATTTCCATAGCCATGTAGTAGTTAAGTTGGTTATAAAAGTTTCATGACTTTCATACGTGACCACACTTACTTGATATCAGCATGAATTTTGAATTAGTTAAATTATTTATGTCGAGAATAAACGCGGAATGATTTCAGTGAAATTATTTCTTGTGTTTGCTGAAGTTTAGCTGTTTGAGATTATTAAAACAATAATACGTTTAATTTCATTAATTATCTTGTACAAATAATTTTATTGTTATGACTTTTTGCTTGAGGATTGATACCCATAGTACTTTGCAAGTATACTGGAACACCTGGATCTGATATGTTTGCTATTTGTAGAAGCATCATGCAGGAAATGAAGTTTTACTTTACTTTTTAACTTTACTTTTATTAATTATAAGTTCGTCGATGGTAATCGTGATAACTGGGCGATTTTTGTTGAACAGGAAATGTATTGAATACGTTATCACAATTCTTTAATATTACTGATACTGATATTTCAAGTATAAAAATTTAGCATCTGTAACGAAGTTTGCAGGTGTTTTATATTTATGATATCTAGTTTAAATTTACAGCTTTTTAGGAAATATCTCCTCAATGTCTGTTAAGAACTGTATATGTAAAAATTCAATTGTTAAAGGGTCCTCAATGGAATTTAATAAATTTCAAGTCGAATGTATCATAATTTAACAATTCGGAATAGCTTATAAAGGATTTTGAAGGAAGAGTAATATTACTGGATCAAAGTTTAACAGAACTCAATTCTAGACAGAAAATCAGCAAATCATGGAATACGGACCTTCAATAATATTCCTCAAGGAAATTGATTGTTGTAGTTGTAAAAGCTATATTGCCTTCATTTTGTTTAATTATCTGTAAAAATAGTTTTCACATCATCTGTTATGATCGAATTCTATACAGCAACGTTGAATGAGACGGCTTCTAAATATCTGGAAAAATAGAGTATTTGGTTAGATAATTTTTATGAAGTGAACCTTTTACAGAATTCTATAATTTTAGATATTTTTACTAGTAAAGTTTTTGATATTTTGGTCATTTTTGATAATAACATTTTAGGTGTTTTAATATTTTTTTAACAATTCTAAAATTTCTGAAATATTGAACATTTTAAAATTCTTGGAATTTTTGACAATTGTGTTGTTTTAAACATTTTCGACGATGTTGAAATTTTTTGAATATTGAATTTTTGATATTTTTGACGTTTTTGGCAATTGGAGGTTTTTGACATGGTAGACAATTTGCCAATTTTAACATTTTTGTTATTTTTGGGAATTTTGGCACTTTTGATATTTATAACATTTGACATTTCTAACATATGGTGGTTTTGACTTTTTGACATTTTTGAATATCATTTTTCATATTTTTAACGTTTGTCATCGTTCCGGTGATGTTAACATGTTTAGTTATTTCTGATAGTTTTGTCACTTTTTTAGGTTATGGAAACTTTAGGTTTTGGAGATTTTTCTTCTTTTAGGTTTTTAACATTACCAGTTTTTGAATATTTCATGATTTTTGGAATTAGTTTAAATTCTATACATCTGTCACTTGACATTTTTGACATTCTTGCCATATTTTATATTTTTGACAGGTATTTTAGATATTATTGACATTTTTGACATTTTCTTTATAGCTCTGACAGCCTTGAAAATTTTGGTATTTTCGATATTTTTGAGATTCCTCATACTTTTGACCTTTTGTACATTTTTGAAGGTCATTTTTCATTATTTTGCCTGTTCATTTGGGTTTTCTTTCCTCAAAAATTTTTCCTGCAACAGATAAGTATTCAAAATCGTATTTTGATTACAAAGTGTAGTAAGGCAATTTCGAAAAATTGCCCAGATTACTGGTTGTCCGTACAGAAATTCTTCCTCGCAGTTATTCTGAGAGAAAGAGATGTCTTAAAATGATCAACCAGTATTCCTGTATATAAATGGTGTATTGTATATTGTGTTATACTTATCTGTTTGGAGACGTTTCAACTCCGACTCTGGAGTCGTTGTCAATCGAAATCGAACGAAATTGCCCTACTAGACTTTGTTCTCCAAATACGATTTTGAATATTTATCTGTCGCAGAAAAAAAATGTTAGAAAAGAAAATCCCAATGAACAGGCAACATAATTCAAGAACTCCTCAACAATCTTTTCGAAAGTCATTTTTCATATTTATGCCTTTTTTAATTTTTTACTTTTTTCACATTTACGGTGGAATTAAAATTTTTACTTATTTCTGTTGGTTTTCCTGTTTCTTAGGTTGTGAAGATTACGAGATGTTTAGTATTTTATCCCATTTTTTGGTATTAATTTGTTTAATATATATCTGCCTCTTAATTTTTTTGACGTTTTTGACGTTTAGTCATTTTTGATATTTTTGTCATTTTTGACATTATTGATATGTTTGACTAATGAAAATTTTGATGTTTGTCGATTTTGACATTTGTGAGATTCTTAAAAACTTTGATATTTTGTACACTAAAAAAAAATCATTTTTCACAATTCTCACTTTTTGACTATTTGTACTTTTTTCACATTTACGGTGACGATAACATTTTCAGTTATTTTGTTAGTTATGGCATTTGGTAAGGTATATACATTTTTGATTTTTAGGTTTTTAACATTTCTAGGTTTTGAATAGTTTTCCCATTTTTTAGATTTTGTTTTCATTTTATAAATCTGTAACTTATTTTTTTTATATTTCCTTGTTCAATATTTCAATTTTCGTAAAATGACGTCATTTAAAGATAATGAAAGCGTTTAATTCTCATGACATTATTTATGGTTCCGAAAAAAATTTTTATATAAAAATTTCACACATGTCACGCATAAAATAAATGAACTTTTGTAGAATGATTTAACTCATTTATACATATTTTGGTGAGGAGAAGATACACCAATTTTCACAAATCTATTATATTTTGGTTCCCTTTTTTTATGAGAAGGGTTCATGCACACGTCTGTACGACTTTTTCTTTCCAAAATAATAAATTGAAGTATAAACAATAGACACCTCCATCGCGTAGTCAAATATATTTTATCAAAACAAAGAAATTTGACCACTTATTTATTTTCGTACATAATATTCCATTTTCTGTATAAAGAAAAAATAAAAACCGTGTTATTTTTTCTTTATACATTAAAAGTAATTCTGAAAATTTTATCAGCTGTTCTGAATTTTTTTGCAGAAAATTGCGAATAGATGCTTTCTGTGAGTTTTATTTTTTCAAACAGCTGTTCTACTACTAATTTTGTACCAAATTTTCATAAATGACTTGGGCTGTAAACATTTTTTAGAAAAGCATATAACCAATATCATGTCCCTTTGCACAGATTTATTAAAACAGTAAGCTGTATTATTTGAGTTAAAATTATTTTCTTGCAGTGTTATTTAAACTTACCTCTCTGTGTTCATCTGTTTCCACCCTAAGCACATAACTGTCCAAAATTCCAATGCTAGCTCTCACCCCCCATCTCTATATATCTGCATTAGTGAATTTTATTAGTGCGCACCGACAGTTTTGACCATTCGAAATTTCTGCAGAGGTTGTCATTTAACATTTTGATTAGTCAGATTTTTATTACGGACATTACAATTTGCGAAAGGCTTAGGAGAGCGAGAGCGGGCAGGGGTACATTTCCACGGGGGGTTGGTTTGGAGTCGAGGCTAATAGGATTTTAAAGCTGACGAGAGAGCGTGCTCTGCGGTCCGAATGATTGTCTCAAAGGCACTCTAATATTTTTTAATTACTACTTTACCAGTTCAACGTAAATAATAAAAGAGCTCCGCAGTTGTTTTATGAGCGTATGAGGTTTTTGTGGAGTTTTTTGTTTTACGAGTTAATTCCGGGTAAACGTTTGTGACGGAATATTAACCGAAAATGAGATTTCAAAGTGTTCCGTATACTCACTAGCCTTTAGAAGACTTTTTGAAACCAATTATTAGTATTTGTTGAAGATGCCCATTAGTTGTAGTTGAACCGAAATTTGGATTCTAAATAAAAAATTAGTAGCTCTATTACATCGTGCAAAATGAACCAACTTTACTTCATGAATATGAAAGTCTGACTGATGAAACGTCGAAACGTCGTTGAGCAAAAAAAATAAAGATTGGTATTAGGGTACAAACAGGGTGTTAACATATAGAACCGAAAATTTTGAATATATATTTAGTTAAGGTAGGTATTTGGATTCCTTGTGTCTGGTGGTTTGCCTTAAAAAGACAGCTTTTAGACTTTTCGACGAGATCGATCTTATCCTCATGAGAAAATATACTCACTGACAAAGAAATCCCAACACTCAGAAGGAGATGTTTAAATTTAATATTGTTTTGACAAAACATAGATGCTATAGTAAGGAGTAAATAATTAAAAATTGAATAAATAATTTGGTCAAATGCGAGTTGGACTCGCATACTAAGGGTTCCGTACCACCTTTAAGATTCTAATATTCCATTTTCAGACAAGCAGTGAATGGTACTCATTCACTGCTTTTTTATATAATTATATATACCATAACATTTCTTAAAGGAAACATTTTAAACTTATAAGGAATATACATTTTTATTTTCCACACATAGACTTTTTATTTTGTTTGATACATGATTGGCTTGATTAAAAAAAATGTATTTAATTTTCTAATTTGTCTAATTTGTCCCCAAAACTAATAAACTTTCAGAGAAGCCTTTTTTAATCTACTGTCTGAAATTTAGGCTGTGTAAATTGGAATTTAAAGCCGAAAATAGATCAAATTTTAAATAATAAGTTACTAAATCTTTTTATTTTTTTTTTTTAATACAAATATAATATATTTTTAAAAATTTTAGATAGTGTAGTTTCTAAAGTGGGAATTAAGTCGATGTTTAATATTTTTGTTAATATATTTTAAACAAATGATTTAAAAATTTGATATATTTATAATTTACAAAATGAACATTTTATTTGGTATATTACATGGCATTTGAAAATTTTATTTTTATTTTCCATTTAATTCTATAATTTGTCCTCAAAATTAAAATTAGGGTTTTCTACTATTTTTTTTACAAAATTTAATTGAGCCCCATTATCCCTAATTATTTTCAAAATTTTATGTAGTCTTGTTTCGAAAATAAAGCGGGAAATGATAATTTTTTGTATTTTTTGTTAATATTTTGTAAACAATTAATTTTAAAAATAAGAAAAAATATATATATTTGTATTCTTAATAACGAATTCTTTCATTTGATGTATTGCATGTTACATAAAAAAAATATGTTTTTTTATTTTCCCTTTAATTCTATAATTGGTCCCCAAAATTAATATTAGGGATTTCTTCGTATTTTTCCTGTAAACAAAAAATTGTAGGTCTTATAGTTTAGGTAATAAAGAACGGAATGGGTAATTTTTTTATATATTTGTTAATATATTTTAAAATATTTTTTAAAAATCTGAAAAAAAAATTATTCGTCGTAATGAGCCCTTTGATTTGATATATTGCATGTTGCTTTAGAAATAATTTTAATTTTATGTTTTCCATTTAATGCCTCCTAAAATTAATAATAGGGATTTCTCCTTATTTTTCCAGTAAATTCAGCTGAGGTCCTATAGTCCTATATATTTCTTTCAAATTTTTACGGCTTATAGTTTGGGAGATAAGGTACGGGAAATGGGTAAAAAAATATATTTTTGTTAATATAATTTAAATAATTTATTTTAAAAATATGAAGAAAATATGTTTGTATTGGTCATAATAAGTCGTTTAATTTGATATATTTCAAACAATTTTAATTTTATATTTTTCATTTAATTCTGTAATTTGCCTCCCAAAATTATTATTAGGGGTTTCCCCTTATTTTTCCGGTAAAATACAGTTCCTATTTTTTGTTTCAAAATTTTACGGCTTATAGTTTCGAAGATGGGGTAAGGGTAATGGGTAATTTTTTAAAATTTTTGTTAATATCTTGAAAATAATTTATTTTAAAAATAAAAACATTTATTTGTTTTCGACATAATTAGCCCTTCATTTGATATATTTCATGATAGATTAGAAACAATTTTAATTTTATATGTTCCATTTAATTCTGTAATTTGACCCCCAAAATTAATAGTAGAGGTTTCTCCTTATTTTTCCGATAAAATTCAGGTGAGGCCCTATATCTATATTTTTTTTTCAAAATTTTGCTGCTTATAGTTTCGAAGATAAGGGGGGGGATCTTCGATATTTTTAGTTTTTACCCCAGAAGTATCAAAAATCAAAATTTCTACATTTGCGATCGGTACTCTTGATGGTGTCACCAAACTAGTGTATAGTTAATACCAAATTTCAACCTTTTCCGTTCAGTAGTTTAGGAGAAAATTGGGATGATGTGAAAGAAGGAGAAATTCGGAGTGATATTATAAGGATATCCGTATATTGCATACACGGAACCCTAAAAAAGGAGTGAATTTTTTTTAAATTAAGTTACGTTAACTCGAGAAATCGCTAACCACACGGACAGAAATCCAACTATTATTATGAGCTGTTGTTAACACTAGTTTGATAATACCCAAAATCGTGGAAGAGTAGGAACCGGACGTCGAAAGAGCACAAATGAAGTTCAAGATACATGTCTTTACTTATGGCCTTAAGACATAGATTTTCGATAATTCAAAATTTAGCTGATGAGTGGTTAGGAGAACGGTTTACCGCCCTTTAAGGACTCTTGAGCTGCAGCATTATCCCCCATCATGTGCTACCTCTGACCGATGAGCATTGACGGCAACGACTACAGTGGTGCAGAGAACACCAACATTGGAATGTGGAATGGCATCAGGTCGTCGTCTCTGTTGAATCTGGATTCTGCTTGGGTTGACTTATTGGTCGAAGAAGGGTTAGACGACGCCGAGGAGAAAAATGTTGAACTCCAATTTGATATTAAACGATATGTACACCAAACAGTAGGCATTATGGCATGTGGTGTTCTTGGACATGCATATTGTCTTTGTTCGAGGCATCATGATAGCGCTACGGTATCTTAAGGAAGTAGTGGAGTAATATGTACTCCTTTAGCTTAATGACTCATGAATCCCATATTTCAAAAAGATAATGCTCGGCCTCATGTTGCTCGATTAGTTTAAACTGTTTTGAAGGGAACATGTTTGGGATATGATGGGTAAAAGGCTCGGAAATTTACCCCAGTCCACACGGACTTTGGAGGTTCTAAGACATGAAATACGGGTAGCTTGGGATAGTATTCCTCAAAAAGAAATAGATAACTTTTTTTAATCAAAGCCAAGATATTTGAGGAGTGTATAGATAACCTCGGTAGACAAACACATTATTAACAAGTTGAATATATTTTTTTAACTAGTTGGTATTTTTAGGGTTCCGTATATACCATATACCCCCTGAATTCCGAAACTACTGAGCTTAAAATTTTGAAAAAATAGGAAATATAGAATGTTGCCCGAACTTTTACAGGAAAAATAAGGATAAACCATTGATATTAATTTTGGGGGAAGGGGAATTATAGAATTAAATGAAAATTTGAAAATAAAAAATGTTCAAATGAAAAGTCGCATTCTGAGGAACCCAAATATAGTTTTTTTATATTAAAAAAAAATTGTTAAAAAGATATTAACGAAAATATATCAAAATTTACCCATTCCCCCCCTTATCTCTGAAACTATAAATCGTAAAGTTTT
Organism: Octodonta nipae; assembly: GCA_034190945.1. Taxonomy (NCBI): domain Eukaryota; kingdom Metazoa; phylum Arthropoda; class Insecta; order Coleoptera; family Chrysomelidae; genus Octodonta; species Octodonta nipae. The sequence continues at coordinate 175,697,264 of CM067217.1, forward strand.
GTATGAAATTAGAGGCATAGGGTCCGACCTGAAGTTTATTGGAAAATAAGGAGAAACCTCTACTTTTAATTTTGCGGGGCAAATTACAGAATTAAACGGAACATATAAAATTAAAATTGTTTCTAAAGCATCATATTATATATCAAATAAAAGGACTCATTTTAGCAAAAACAAATATATTTTTTTCATATTTTTAAAATATATAAATTAAAAGATATTAATAAAAATATTAAAAAAATACCAATTCCCCCCCATTATCACCGAAAAAATAAGTTGCAAAAATTTTGAAAAAAAATAGGAGTATAGCGCCTCATCTAAACTTTACTGGAAAAATAAGGAGAACCCCCTAATATTCATTTCGGGGGGGCAAATTATAGAATTAAATGGAAAATAAAAAATTAAAATTGTTTCTAACGGATCAAGTAATATATCAAATCATAGGGCTCATTACGACGAATACAAATATATTTTTAAATTTTTTTTAAATGAATATTTTAAAATATATTTTAAAAAATATTTAAAAAATTACCCATTCCTCCCTTTATCCTCGAACTATAAGACCTATTTTTTTTTGTTTACAGGAAAAATACCAGCAAAACCCTAATATTAATATTGGGTGCCAAATTATAGAATTAAACGGAAAATAAAAAAATATTTTTTAACGCATAATGCAATATATCAAATGAAAGGGCTCATTATGAGGAATACAAGTATATGTTTTTCATATTTTTAGAATTAATTGTTTACAAGTTATTAAAAAAGATATTAAAAATTCTCATTTCTCACTTTATTTTCGAAACCATACTACCTAAAATTTTGAAAATTATTAGGGATACTGGGGCTCACGTGAAATTTATAAGAAAAATTATTCGAAAACCCCCATAGTAATTTTAGGGACAAATTATACAATTAAATTGAAAATAAAAATTAAATTTTCAAACGCATCATGTAATATATCAAATAAAATATGTGAATTACAAATATATCATTTTTGTAAATCATTTGTTTAAAAGATATTAACAAAAATATTAAACACCGACTTAATTCCCACTTTAGAAACTACACCATCTAAAATTTTGAGAAATATATTTTATTTGTATTTTGAAATAATTTGAATAACAGAATTAATAAGTTATAATTTAAAACTTGACCTATTTTGCCCTTTATCTTCCAACCTACAGAACCTCAAACTGCAGACATTAGATTATAAAATGCTTCTCTGAAAGTTTATTTGTAAAATAAAACTCTATGGTTAATTTTTGGGGGCCAAATTAGAATATTAAATACATATGTATTCTTATAAAAATCAAGCGAATTCTGAAGCAGACAAAATAAAATATTTATGTGTGGACAATGAAAGTGTATATTCTTTATAAATTAAAAAAAAGATATTAGGGTAAAGATAAGAAAATGCACTCATTACCTGTTTGTCTGAAACTGCAATATTAGAATCTTGAAGGTGGTATGGAACCCTTAGTATGCGAGTCCAACTCGCACTTGACCAAATTATTTATTCAAATTTTAATCATTTACTCCTTACTATAGCATTTATGTTTTACCAAAATAATATTTAATTTAATCTTCTTCTGGGTGTTAGATTTATTTGACAGTGAGTATATTATCAAAATATATGATTTATGTAAATAAACTCATTTGTTGTATTTTTTATGGTAAGTAAATGACAGTTTAATGCGGCGGTAAATAAATTGCGACTGATGTATATAATTTTAGGAAAAACATTTCCTCAGCAAACCTTCATGTACATACATTAACAAGTATTCCTCCCACACTCCTGCTTATAAATTTCAATCGGTCATGGCGTCCCCGATTACTTGTCTTCTTAAATATTTTTTATAATTGTGCCCCCTATTCCCATTCGTTGATGAATCTCAACACTATTCTCAATCAGCTAATATAATTTAGTTCATAATGTAACCCTTTTAATTACTCATTTTATCACAAAACTTCTTAATTTTCGCCATGACCTCAACCTTACTACAGCATAAATTATGAAATTTTATACCTTCCGTCTTTTTGTGCATACATCTCTGGAGCATATTAAATTCTTATAACCGTTCCCCCAGCGCCCTAGCTGCATCGAGCTTTACATGAGCATCATCCAGTTTCTAGACTCACTGGTTTGTAATACCTGCGGGAAGGGGTCTGCTCGAGTCCATTCGGAATAACAATGTGAGAGTCCCACACCTTGGAAAAAGGACACAAAACGCAAGGACATAAATATATCTCGGGCATATATAATTCAAGTTCAGTGGCAGCTACATGGGGCGAATTTAGGCATCAGAAATGAGCCCTCGGGTGTAACATCTGCCTTTATGGGGGAACAAAAGGCGGTGTCGCTATTTAGACAACGTATTCCGGCATTTCTTCGTTACAGGTTGAATCTGACTCTGGAGACATAGTTTACTTAATGCATTGCCGGAATGATGCATGATCTGACACTCTCACTTTGACGCACCCGCGTGCGTTTTGACAAGTACGATTGAAATTGATGGTTTTTATTTTTTTTGTAGGCGTATGAAAGAATGTATGTGAGAACAGTATAAATACCTTTTACATACTGTTTGCAAAAAAGTTGTATAATAACCTTAACAACAAAGTCAATAATAATGAAACTCTCTGTTACTCTATTAAAATTGAAAACAGAGCTATGCTGGAAAACACAATCATTTAAAACAACTATAATTTGCGTGTCATCTGCATTTTGAAAGTATGAGATGAAATGTTATGAAGATTGACCATCACAAAGTAACGGCTTCCACATGCCATTAATTTTTAGGGTTCCGTATATACAATATACGGATACCATTATAATATCACTCCGGATTTCTGCCTCTTTCACATCACAGCAATTTTCTCCTAAACTACTGGACGGAAGAGGTTGAAATTTGGCATCAATGTATAGTTTGGTGACCCAATCAGGGGTACATATCCCAAATGATGATGAAAATTGATTTTAGGGGTACTTCAGGGGGGGAAACTAAAAAAATCGACTTTTCCCCCCTTATCTCCGAAACTACTGAGCCTAAAATTTTGAAAAAATAGGAGATATAGATCGTCGCGCGAACTTTACAGGAAAAATAAGGAGAAACCATTCATATTAATTTTGGGGAGCAAATTATATAATTAAATAAAAATTTAAAAATAAAAAAAATTCAAACGCGTCAGGTAATGTATCTAATAAAAGCTCCCATTCTGAGGAACACAAACATATTTTTTTATATTAAAAAAAATAATTAAAAAGATATTAACGAAAATATACCAAAATTTACCCATTCCCCCCTTATCTCCGAAACTATAAAACGTAAAGTTTTGAAAAAAATAGATTTATAGGTTCTGACCTGAAGTTTACTGGAAAAATACGGAGAAACCTCTACTTTTAAGTTTGGGGGGCCAATTACAGAATTAAATGGAAAATATAAAATTAAAATTGTTTCTAACCCATCATGTTATATATCAAATGAAAGGGCTCATTACGACGAAAACAAATATATTTTTTTCATATTTTTAAAATAAATTAATTAAAAGATATTAAAAAAAATGTAAAAAAATTACCCATTCCCCCCCCCTTATCTCCGAAACTATAAGCTGGAAAATTTTGAAAAAAAATTTAGGTATAGCACCTCACCTGAACTTTACTGGAAAATTAAGGAGAAACCCCTAATATTCATTTTGGGAGGGCAAATTACAGAATTAAATGGAAAATATAAAATTAAAATTGTTTCTAACTTATCATGTTATAAATCAATTGAAAGGGCTCATTATGACGAATATAAAAATATTTTTTCTATATTTTTAAAATAAATTAATTAAAAGATATTAACAAATATATAAAAAAAATTACCTATTCCCCCCTTATCTCCGAAACCATAAGCTGTAAAATTTTGAAAAAAAAATACATATATATCCCCTCACCTGAAATTTACTGGAAAAATAAGGAGAAACCGCTAATATTCATTTTGGGGGGCAAATTATAGAATTAAATGGAAAATAAAAAATTATAATTATTTCTAAAGGATCAAATTATGTATCAAATCACAGTTCTCATTATGACATACTAAGACATTTTTTTATTTTTTTAAATAAATATTTTAAAATAAATATTTAAAAATCTACCCATTCCCCCCTTTATTCCCCAAACTATAAGAACAAAATTTTTTTGTTTACAGGAAAAATACGAAGAAATCCCTAATATTAATATTGGGGGCCAAATAATAGGATTAAACGAAAAATAATAAAAAAAATTAACGCATCATGCAATACATCATATGAAAGGGTTTATTATGAGGAATACAAATAGATATTTTTCATATTTTTAAAATTAACTGTTTACAAGATATTAACATAAAGATATAAAAAATTCTCATTTCTCGCTTTATTTCTAAAACCATACTACCTAAAATTTTGAAAATAATTAGGGGTACTGGTGCTCACTTGAAATTTATAATAAAAATTATTAGGAAAACCCCCATAGTAATTTTAGGGACAAATTATACAATTAAGTGGAAAATGAAAATTCAATTTTCATAACGCTCATTATGTGAATTACAAAAATATCATATTTTTAAATCATTTGTTTAAAAGATATTAACAAAAATATTAAACATTGACTTAACTCCCACTTTAGAATCTACACTATTTAAATTTTGAAAAATATATTTTATTTGTATTTTTAAATAATTTGTATAATAGATTTAATAATTTATAATCTTAAACTTGACCTATTTTGCCCTATCTTCCAATCTACAGAGCCTCAAAATTCAGACAGTAGATTATAAAAGGCTTCCCTGAGAGTTTATTAGTAAAATAAAACTCTAATATAAATTTTTGGGGACCAAATTAGAAAATTAAATACATATGTATTTTTATAAAAATCAAGCGAATCCTGAAGCAGATAAAATAAAAAGTCTATGTGTGGAAAATGAAAGTGTATTTTTTTATAAATTTAAAACGCTTCCTTTAAAAAATATAAAGGCAAATATAAGAAAATGCACTCGTTCCCTGCTTGTCTGAAACTGGAATATTAGAATCTTGAAGGTGGTACGACACCCTTAGTATGCGAATCCAACTCGTACTTGACCAAATTATTAATAAATAAATTGCTAAAGAGATGCGCAAGAACTTTCATGGGAAACAAAATATACTAATTCACTCTGTTGTGTGCAATCATGCCCAGTGAAAAAATCTCTGCGTACTCTATATGGTCTACAAAAAGGCTTTATTATATTATTATATTTAAGTAAATAACAATGTTGTTAATTTTCCAAAACATTCTGTCTACCAGAGAGATCAGACTCTTTATGAATACAGCTAAATGTTCCATACAGACTGATCTTATTCTCTTCAGAGAAGTTATATTTCGGTTTTTTAGCCTGCTATGAACCTATTTTCAAATAAACTGAAATGTACTAGTTCCGCATCAAACAGGACAAACTAGAAGTATCAAAAGTTAACCATCTATTATATATTAACCACTTCGGTGGCAGCTACAAAACAACTTATATATTTTTATAAAATCTATCTACGCCGTCCCTGACTAAAACAACGTAAAGCAATATTCAGTCCGACTAAAACACAACATCAGTGGGATAATAAAAAAAGAACTAGAATCTTCGAATGGGGCAAAAAATATTTACCTCGACGCTAGGCGAACAAATGTAATAGCCATCCAGGACGACTGGAAAATTCGATGTACGGTATATAAAGCAATAAAGAATTCATAACTTAGTGAATATAGCTTATATGGTGGTGTTGATATTTCCATGTAAATTGTTTATCAAAATCAGCTGTTGTAAATACTGGAGTTTTATGTGTAAATGAAGTTTCTAGAAAGTGAAAGTGAAGATCAGTTTTTAAAATTTCATTTCAACCCATGGAGTTTATTGTAATATCATACCATTATCCTAGTAGAAAAGTACTCCACTAACGTTTTGATGCAATTTGGCCTAATCCAGAGGTCTCCATAGTACGGTCGGCAACAACTAATGGTTTATTTTTGACATTGTTGTTGCAGCTGTATACAGTACCTCGTTATATTATACATCACGGTAGAAGTTATTGAATGATTGGTGACCCTATATCACTTGTTGAGTTATAAAGCACATACTTTTTTACTCGTTAAGATGGAAATGGCAGAAACATGTTAGGTTTTATTAGGGTAACTAGTTGCTAATAGTTCCAATTGTTTGAAAACTTCTCCGCTAATCAGAGATCTCGATAGTTGGCTGTGCCAGCACTCCAATGGCGGAGAAATTTTTAAACGGTTGGAATTATTATCAACTAGTTACCATAACAAAACCTAACATGTCCCTGCCGTTTCCATCTTAACAAGTAACGGTATCCCTATGCTGCTATAATTCGGTTTGAAATACTAGGTAAAGCAGGCAATTAAACTTACGCATAATAGGAAACAAATAACTGAAATAAGGGCGAGTAACGTTAAACTAGTATGAAAAATAAGATTTGTGTATTTGTAATATTCTACCGACAATTGTTTGTACTTGTGGATCTATTTTACTTTACCAATTATTGAAAAGGATTTAAGATGCTTATAGGTCAACTTAGATCTGTAAACATTTTTTGTGGATCTTATTTTGGAAAATGTTTTCTCGCCCAAGTAAGTACTACGAAAACAGAAATTAGCCTACCAGAAAATTTGTGCACGTTATAAGTGAACACTTTTATAAAATTCTAACTAATATGAGTTTTAATATTTGTTCTTCATTGTATCACTGTTTCTGGTACATCGGTTGACTTATTCAAGGCCACTTAAGTAGTCCATCATTGCGACTGAAAGTGTAGTTACATAGACGACGTTAAACTGGAATAAGTAAACAGTTTAACTTCGAACTATAAGTTGATCTATGTCAGGTGTTTCCAGAAATTACGTAGTGCCAACTTAGATCTGTCTGAAGTGCATGGTTAATGTTCATTCAATGAACAACGTCAAATCATCGTTCCCAAACACTAAATGTGAACAAAATATTACAGCATGCAGTGGCATAAATGGTGCACTAGTAGTTAGCACTATTACAATAGGTAAGAAAACCTTACTATATCTGCAAATCAAAATATCTCTCAGAAAGCAACAATTATGAGCTGTATCAGGATCACACGATACTGGCTCAGTAAACAACAAGAGTGACACATATTAAACAGTTTAAGTCCATCTGTCAGGACAAATACCGTCCTTTTAGGAATTGACCTAACACACAAAATATTTACAGGCAACATGAGCTATGACAACATTGGGCTTGTTATCATGGCAAGGACTCTAACAGAGCTAAATCTTTCTGATATGTAGTATATTTGGAGTTGAGTGAACTTTTCCTTTAAGGTACTCTATCTGTATCTTAGTGGGAGTGCGAGGGCATTCATTGTATGGTCAAGCAAGGGGGTAGTAGCTAAAAAATTCATTACAAATAGTAACCATAAATGGTAATTAATTTCACAGCTAAGACTATTTAACCAAACGATTATTAGGTGATTTCTAGTGTAATAAATTCAACTCCTTCTATAACTAATTGTAATTCTTTCTTCAATTAGAAGTTACGTGGAAGCGCACATTTTTGAGATAAAATCTACTGTGGTCAGATCCTGCAATTGTGCTTGTCATGAAAAAGCTGAAGGAGAAATTTTTCTTACGCTAGAAAATCTATGGAAATATATTATTCAATAATTCTAGATTTACTAGTATGGATCACCATCGTCCCGAAAATCATAGATATTGATTTCTACTACCAAATAGGTATAATGAACCTTTGCACCAAATTAAGCGGCAGTTAATTTCGATACCTAATAAAACTAAAAATATATATTAAATGATTCTTATTTCTAACACCATGCAAACTGTATTTAAATTGTGAAACTCTCTGGAGGATAGGGACAGCATGGAATTTTTGGTCTACAAGGATTACATAAATCGCCGAATAAGTAGGGTGATGAAAAACCATATTTACTATTTTTCTGTAAACACAAATGACGCGAACTTACCTTCATCTAGTTTTTCGTTTTCGAATTCCTTCATTGACAGCGATGTTGAAATCAATACCAGAAACATCACTTTACCATACGATGACCACATTTCGGGAGACAGTTCAGAGGTCACTACCAAAAAGTCTGAAATAAGAAAAATGTGTGTAAATTTCTTTCAAAATTTTAATTGTCGTCAATAATGCAATGTTTTCTATTTGTGTTATATATGTATTTTGATACATTTTGCTGACTTATGTTTGATACTTTAGGTTGGTATGAATCATTAATTTATGACGCATTAATTCTAACTAGATTAAAATACCAAGAAAACAAAACAGAATTAAAAATGTTAACGAATTTTGAAAAAAAAAAATGAAATCTAGAAATATAAAATGAGTTGAAAATTGTAGAGATTTTTTCGCAAACGCGACATATATGGTTAATAAAAACAGTCTAGTCTATATTTTTTTGGAATATAACATATTCTATTTTGAATGCATTAACACCTTTTTCGTGAGTCTCGCAGCGTCGCAAGATCTGAGCATCTTATATATTGTATAACATTTATATACGCCGCCCCTGGTAAAAACAACATAAAACATTTAAGCCGACTTAAGTATAAAAAAAGGAATTCGGACAAGGTCGACCTTACTCGAACTTTCGAAAAAACTCCACTGGGAAATGACCATCGAAATTCGATGAAGATTATAAAAGTAGTATAGCTTGGATAGTGTAATTATTTTTATCTATATTGTTTGCGAAATCAGCTGTTAAATTGGATTTCTAGAGTTCTAGAAAGTGAAGTGAATATTAGTTTTTAACATTTAATTTGAACCCAGTAATATCAATACAAGAACAGTAAGCGCACTACCACATTTTGGTGTAATTTGAAAGGAGGGTAATGAAACCTATACCAAAAGTCCTGAGGCATAGATGTGCAGAATGTGTTGCAAAATAACCAACTGATGTGAGCCCTCTATGAACAAGTAGCTTAAGCTAAAGGTTTAGACAATATCCAATGAAATGTGTGTTTTAAAATATTCTTTGCTATTAATTTTTGCCGTTAGGACTTCCTAACAAAAAATACTAAAGTGACATTTACAGAAGAATTCTGATGAAAACTTTTACGTAAGTTACTCAAACCTATGTATAGCCACAGTATGACACCAAAACTTTGTACACTGAAATGTAATACCCAGAACATTCTGTTCATATATACAAATTTGTTAGTGAAAACAGATGCAAATGATTTTGATTGGATGGATGATATGTAACGAGACGTAACATAGTGCAAATATTTTTTACTTATGTATATTTAATACATGTACAAATTAAAGTTGAATATATATTAGGAATAAAGTAAAACAATTATTTTTGCAGTTTTATTTGATATAAGTTTATATAATTATATTTGGCGTTAGAATATTTGTAAATTATTCGAAATAGTAGGGGAGATAGAGGGGGATTTTGCTCATCATCCTGAAAATGGGCATAATGTATCGTATTAAGTTCAATTCTTGGACATCACGTTTCTAGGTAGGCGCCAGTGCAAGTCATAACCGAGGATAGTTACAGGGTGTGAAAATGGTAATTTTTTTTGTCATGCTCATAATCGAGTAAACGTTCCAAAATTGGCTGCATACAAGATTGTGATATATTTAAACAAACTCCCGAGAGGCGTCTGCCTAGAGCGTTACCATCAAGGTGGCGGACAGCGGTAAACTTGTCAAAAATAGGGGTGAACTTCGTCATTAAGTAAAAAGAACGCCATTTGCATCATTTTTTTGCTTACACAAAAGAAATCATAATCCAGAAGTACGTACAGCTAAATGGCATAAGTAGATTTCTCATGACATCATTAATGTGGTCTGTATGACGTCATACACAATTTTTTTTAATGCGAAGCCACATTTTTTATTAAGGATTCGGAAAGAGCGGAAAACGTCATGTCCGAATATGACTTTGACCATGACCTTGAACCAACTATAGGTAAATCTAGGTCTACAATGGTTTTCGACATCGTTGATTTCGAATCTGAAATCAGTTTTTCAAAATTTACAATCCAAGATTGCGAACCAATTTTTTGAAAAAGTCTACCAACTGATGCACAACCAATTAACGTTAGGGGACGGACGGGCAGGAAGGAGAGGACGGGCATGAAGAATACCTACTCTAGTTCACCGCTTGTTTAATAGAAAGAGACAAGTATTGTTTTACTAGACGCGTCACACATAAGCGGCTACCGGACAGTGTGCGCCGTGACTGCGCGAGTAATAAACAAGTTTTTACAAGCACGGAAAGGATTTTCGTTAAAAAATTGTGATAAAACAGCCGTAAGTACAATCAGTTTGTTTTATTGTGTTCAGGGCTATCCTAGCCCTATTTTACTATTTTTAAGTTAGTTTGTTGTAATTTGAGGTGTAAGTAACATTGTCATCTTAAGTTTTCGTCTCACGGTTTTTATTTGAAATTTAGGTTATGTCGAAATATACCTGATGGGCAAGACGGAGCCGGGTAAAAAGGATAGTGTCCGTCTTGCCCTTCTTCTTTAATATTAATCGATAATTTAGATGTGTGTTTTCATTTATGTTAATAAAGAATAATATTTGTTGCAGATGGTGTATAAGTATAAGCGGAAGACGGACCGGGCCAGTTGGTCCGAAGAAAATTTGGCGAAGGCAATTGAAGAAGTCAAACTGACTTCAAAATTAAGTGCAAGTAAGAAGTATGGAATTCCATATGCAACATTACATAGACATATTAAGAGTGGTTCTACTCAAAAGAAATTGGGCCGGTTTGAAACTGTTTTTACGCTGGAGGAGGAAGAAGAACTCTTGAAGTATGTTCAAAAGATGGACAGTTTATTCTACGGCGTCACGCGGAGCGAGTTTCTGCAAATTGCTGGAGAGTTTGCTAAAAAGAAAGGAAAATCTGGAGTTTTTTCCGGAAATATAGCTGGAAAGGGGTGGTTCAAAAATTTCAGGCTTCGCCATCCAACACTGTCTTTGAGATCACCTGAACCCACATCTATTGCTCGAGTCAGAGGGTTTATTCGCGAAGCTGTTAATAGATTTTATTCTTTGTTGGAAGAAGTCGAAAAAAAATACAATTTCGCACCGGATATGATTTTTAACATGGATGAAACTGGAGTGAGGACTTCTTCAACAAGACCACCTAAAGTTCTGTCAACTTATGGAAAAAAGCAGGTTGGAATAGTTTCCAGCAACGAAAAAGGAGTCTTAACGACCGTAGTTTGTTGCTGCAGTGCATCGGGAACATTTATTCCACCATTTTTCATTTTCAAGAGGAAAAGGCTCAATCTGAGACTCTTAGACGGTGCTCCACCTGGTGCTGAAGCAACGACCACCGACAGTGGATGGATTAACTCTCAGAAGTTTCTGGATTGGTTGCATATTTTTGTGCAAAAAGTACGTCCCAATCATGATCACAAAGCACTTTTGATCCTAGACGGTCATGAATCACATAAAAGTTACGAAGCACTTGATTTTGCAACAAAAAATAATGTCATATTTTTGACTATTCCTCCTCATACGTCTCACAAATTACAACCTTTGGACGTTGCAGTATACGGACCAATAAAAAAATACTTCGAGATCGAAGTCAACACTTTCCAAAAAAAACACCCAGGAAGAATTATTAGCCAGTATGACATTGCAAAAATCTTCTCTGGGGCGTATTTGAAAGGAGCTACACCTGGAAACGCAATCAGTGGATTCCGTGCCAGCGGTATCTATCCATTCGATAGTCACATTATTGGTGATGAACATTTTGCGCCGTCTGAGGTTTATCAGGGGAATGCTCCAAACATCATATCCGAAACAAATACCATTAGTCCTAATAGAGGAGATCAGCACAATATACCAGTAAATAACAACGCAATAGAGAATGATACATCATCATCAGCCAATCGCCGTCCAACACCGGATACAGACTCCATCCAAGGTGTGCCACGTAACCCTGTTCCCGGATCTCCGCAGCCAGTCGCTTCCGTCAATGAAAAAATAAATAAAAACACACACAATATTCAGCAAGATTCTAATATTTTGCAAGAAATTCGCCCCATACCCATTGAGGTAAAAAAGAGAAATGTGCCAAGGCGCAAACAACAAAGATCAGAAATATTAACGAGTACACCTATAAAGATGGTACAAAAAGAAAAACATGATGCTGCTGCAGCGAAAAAGAAAGTTTCCTTCGATTCCCCTGGTTCATCAAAAGTTAAAAAAAGGAAGACACGGGCTAAAACAAGTCTATCGAAAGGCAAAGAAAATAAAAAAGAGACTTCTTTTGCACTGTATGCAAAGAACAATATATACATCCCCCGATCGAAGATTGGATACAGTGTGATGTTTGTCGAGAATGGACCCATGAAGCCTGCTCGTCATATTCTGGAAGAGGGTCTTATTTCTGTGATGATTGCTTTGATTAGTTTACATTATTCGTTTTGCCCGACTGGTGTATTCATTTTGCCCGCTATGGGTGGGCAAAACGGATAATGGGCCAAATTTAAAAAAAAGGGTATTACATTAAAGACGATGTTTTTTTTATTACTTTTTAAGTTTCAAATCATAATTTAGTTACCAAAGATTGTAACCAGAATAGTCAATTACATGTGTGATTTCGATAAATATTTTTTTCTGATTTTTTAAATTAACATGTCCTTCTTGCCCGTCCGTCCCCTAATCGATGTTTTCAATCCTGATCCGAAAGATAACTGATTAAAAGAGGGTATTCCAAATTAAAAACAAATTTGACGTTGAACTTGGCCTGTACTTGTTTTGAAAATTTTCAAAAACTGATTTCATATTCGTAATCATCGACGTCGAAAACCCCCGTATACCAAATTGGGAGTAGTTTGGTTGATATTTTTCAAATTGCCAATTTACAGAATCTGATTACGAATCTGAAATCAGATTTTCGCAATCCAAGAGAGCGGTTTTAAAAAAAAAACTGATTTCAGATTCGAAATCAGCGACATCGAAAACCCCCCATACACCTAATTTAGCTGTAATAGGTTGATTTTTCAAACAAACTTTGATCTTGGAATGACCTTGAAGGTCAAGTTCAAGGTCATGGTCAAAGTCATATTCGGACCTGAAATTTTCCGCTTTTTTCAAAACAGTAATGGAAAATGTGGCTTCGCATTTAAAAAAATTGTGTATGACGTCATACAGACCATATTAATGACGTAATGAAAAATGTATTTATGTCAATTAGCTGTACGTCCTTTTTGATTATGATTTCTTTTGTGTAAGCAAAAAAATGGCGTTCTTTTTAGTTAAGGACAAAGTTTATCCCTATTTTTGACAAGTTTACCCCTGTCCGCCACCTTGATGGTAACGCTCTAGGCAGACGCCTCTCGGGAATTTGCTTAAATGTATCACAATCTTGTATGCAGCCAATTTTGGTCGTTTACTCGATGATGAGCATGACCAAAAAAATTACTATTTTCACCCCCTGTAATTATCCTCGGTTATCACTTCCACTGGCGCCTGCCTAGAAACGTGAAGTAGTTCAGGAATTGACCTTAATACGATACATTCTGTCCATTTTCTCGATGACGACCAAAAACCGGCTCTATCTCTTAAACAAACTGATGCGTGTTTTTAGTAAGTAATATACTAACACATTAGAAATTTGAATATCAGAAACATTAGTTAATGGAACAAGAACCCTTGTGAAGTATCGGTATCAGTTTTAATCTACAAATATTTAACGTATTTTCTATTGATTTTTTCAACTCATAGGTATATAATAATATTGTTCAAAACATCAATAGATAAGACGTTCTCCAAAGACATTCTTTTTCATTTTTTTTTTGATCAAGCTTGGTTGATGTGAGATCTATGGGAAAATCCAAGTAAGAGTTTACTCTAGGTTCGTTCCTTCAACCGATTGTCGACCGATCGGCAATTGGTTAATGCATCGGTACATGGACCGTTTATTGCGCAACTCGATGCATGTACCAGTCGGTGGCTGCACCACCGATTCTACCCTGAAGTCGGTCATCGAAACTACCGTACATTAACTGGTTGCGAATCAATCACCGTGTCACATGGAACACGAAACTGAACCGTTCACTAAACGGTTATTGTTTTGAAGGAACGCTATTTTTCTTGTGCGCAGGTACGCGACCGTTGTGTATCGGTTATCTAGGCTAAAGGAACGAACCTATTGTCTACTACTCTACTATTAAGTGAGGTCTTCATTTTCTCATTTCCGATGTCTTTTGACTAATAGAAACTAGTCTAACCAGTACTGAAAAATAATTCCTATTTGATATCGCGTAAATATTTTTGTACTGGAAAAACAGATCCAGCTGAAAACATCATAAAATTCATAAAACGTATTTCTATATATTATAACAGCTTAATTTCATACAATGGCGAAAATCCTTGTGGCATTGGCCAAACACGAGTGCAATACCCCTTCTGGCAATTTCACCAAGTAATAAATTTAAATAAGTGCAATTCAGCGTATTGCAATTTCACACCATACATTGCTTTTTTTAATAAAACCATTTCAAAAACATTCCAGCACTAAATTATATTTATGATATCCACATTCACATAATACGTTCCGTAAGTCAGTTAGAATTCAAAATATGAAAATAAAAAACGACCCAATATATGTCATCACTGGTTGTTGTTTGCAAACTTTTATCACGATACATTACCGAAATCATTGTCGTAGGAAAAAGGGTTGTGCTCATCGAATACAGCTGAAATAAGTTCTATAAAAATTTATTAAACAGGGACAAGAAAAAATTAAAAACTGAAATAATGCTCTATACTTCGGTAAAATAAATTATTTAAAACTGCACATTATTTTTTTTTCAAACTATAACTCAAGAGATAAGCCAATAGTGAAAGTGATACTTTTCGACGTGGATTCGTGAGCTTATGTCTAATTTATGGCAGGTGATTGGTCCCTTCTGCTCTAGGTGGGATCTTCCTGATCTATCGCATCTGTATATTATTATGAATCAAGTCTATCCGTGAGGCACGGCCTTCATTTTGAATCTTGGGTTCCTTCGCTCCATGGTTTCATTAGTTCTTTTAACTGCATAATGCTTGATCACCTGTCTGATGTCAGTCCTGTGCAATTAGGTATTCTTAATCTCTTGGCCGAAAACACACGTTTGTCCTAAAGTTAGACACAAATCAACTAGACCCCTGTTGTACCAAAACTGTTGCTGAAGTGGTCAACTCTTGTGGAGTGGAGAATGGCGAGGATTGAGGCCATTCCTTGTAGTATGCAATGCGAAGAGAATGTATATGTTGTCCCTCAGACCCAGTCTCTGGAAATAGCTTCATCTTCCCCACTAAACAAGAGTATGTGATCCCTGACCGACTGAGTGATACATTGACAACACCAAGTTCTGACGTCTTCATAAGAGTTCACTCAATAGAAAAGTTGTATTAAAGTTTCAAGATTTAGTCAACACCAGTTGATCTTCGGACAACCAGTTTGGATTTGGTGTATTGTTCCTTATGACATTAAGGTTATTTCAAACAGCTGTGATCTATTTAGCTATTTATGTAGCCGGAGATTTCTTGACTTCAAAGTTTTAGAGTTTTGGAGATATTTCTTTGACTTTTATTGTTCAGTTGTGGGCCAAGACCAGACATTTATTTCGTAATTAGCTTTCATTATGGATGATCCGATTAGAAGCACCTTCTTTTTGAAATGGAGCCAGTCGATCAAGATGAACATCCCTCCTTTGCAATAGTTTGTCTGCAGCATCAGTAGTTTCTTTAGCCGATTAACTTCTACTAAAGGAGTCTTTGTGTTGATAATCATCTGCGTGGTTTATACTTTGCTTTATTTATTCGCAAGGTGCAGCAGTGATAGATATCGATTCAGATGCAGCATGCTCAATATATTTATATTGTACTTTCTTTACTTTCTTGTATCGTTGTGGCCAAAATTATTTCTTTTGAAATACTTCTATGACGTCTAAAATCCCTAAATTTTGGGTGTATCAAGAACAAAATCTCAATCTTTTTGTTTTTTTTTTCTATATAAGCTAAATCTTTATAGGGAAGCCTTTTTCGAAAATTGTACCACTATTATTACTGCAACGTTGCTGTTTCTGGTAGGTCTTGTCATTCCAGAACTATGAGCGAAACGTCTCAGGATCTCAGAAAAAATGTACACTAATGTTGTTTGATGATGTAATTGCATAATAAATAATTTGGTCAAGTGCGAGTTGGACTCGCATACTTAGAGTTCCGTACCACCTTCAAGATTCGAATATTCCAGTTTCAGACAAGCAGGGAATGAGTCCATTTTCTTATACTTACCCTTATATCTTTTAAAGGAAGCGTTTTAAATTTATAAAAAATATACACTTCGATTTTCCACACATAGACTTTTTATTTTATCTGCTTTAGGATTCGCTTGATTTTTATCACAATACATATGTATTTAATTTTCTAATTTGGCCCCCAAAAAGTAACATTAGAGTTTAATTTTACTAATAAACTTTCAGAAATGCCTTTTATAATCTATTGTCTGAGTTTTGAGGCTCTGTAGATTGGAAGAAAAACGGCAAAATAGGTCAAGGTTTAAATTATAAATTATTAAATCTGTTATTCAAATTATTTAAAAATATAAATAAAATATATTTTTCAAATTTTAAATAGTGTAGTTTCTAAAGTGAGAATTAAGTCGATGTTTAATATTTTTAATATCTTTTATACAAATGATTTAAAACTATGATATATTTGTAATTCACATAATGAGCCTTTTATCTGATATATTACATGATGCATTTGAAAATTGAATCTTTATTTTCCATTTAATTGTATAATTTGTCCCTAACATTACTATGGGGGTTTTCTAGTAATTTATTTTCCATTTAATTCTATTATTTGGAGGCCAAATAATAGAATTAGGTATTTTTTTCATATTTTTCCTATAAACAAAAAAAAAATAGGTCTTAGAGTTTGGTGAATAACGGGGAGAATGGGTAATTCTTTTAAAATATTTTTTTTAATATATTTTAAAATATTCATTTAAAAAAAATTTTAAAAAATATATTTGTACCTATTCGTCATAATGAGCCCTGGGATTTGATATATTACATGACCCGTTAGAAACAATTATAATTTTTTATTTTCCATTTAATTCTATAATTTGCCCCCCAAAATGAATATTAGGGGTTTCTTCTTATTTTTCCAGTAAAGTTCAGGTGACGGGCTATACTTCCAGTTTTTCAAAATTTTTCAGCTTATGGTTTCGGAGATAAGGGGGGGAATGGGTAAAATTTTTTATATTTTTATTAATATCTTTTAATTAATTTATTTTATAAATATGGAAAAAAAATATTTGTTTTCTTCATCATAAGCGCTTTTATTTGATATATAACATGCTGGGTTAGAAACAATTTTAATTTTATATTTTCCATTTAATTCTATAATTTGCCCCCAAAAAAATATTAGGAGTTTTTCCTTACTTTACCAGTAAAGTGCAGGTGAGGGGCTATACCTCCATTGTTTTTTTTTAAATTTTCCAGCTTATGGTTTCGGAGATAGGTATGGAGATGGGTATTTTTTTTATATTTTTGTTAATATCTTTTAATTAATTTATTTTAAAAATATGAAAAAAAAATTGTTTTCGTCATAATGAGCTCTTTCATTTGATATAGAACATGATGGGTTAGAAACAATTTTAATTTTAATTTTCCATTTAATTCTATAATTTGCCTTCCCCAAAATAAATATTAGGGGTTTCTCCTTAATTTTCCAGTAAAGTTCAGGTGAGGTGCTATACCTCAATTTTTCTTCAAAATTTTCCAGCTTATGGTTTCTGGGATAAGGGGGGGGGGAATGGGTAATTTTTTTTTATATTTTTGTCAATATCTTTTAATTAATTTATTTTAAAAATATGATAAAAATATATTTGTTTTCGTCGTAATGAGCACTTTCATTAGAAACAATTTTAATTTTATATTTTCCATTTAATTCTGTAATTGGCCCCCCAAAATTAAAAGTAGAGGTTAATAAAGTTTATAAAGGGGGGATGGGTAAATTTTGGTATATTTTCGTTAATGTCTTTTTAAATAATTTTTTTTAAATATGAAAAAATATATATCTGTGTTCCTCAGAATGAGACCTTGCCTTTGATATATTACATGATGCGTTTGAAAATTTTTTTATTTTTAAATTTTTATTTAATTCTATAATTTGCCCCCCAAAATTAACATTAATGGTTTCTCTTTAATTTTCCTGTAAATTTGGGGCAACGCTCTATATTTCCTATTTTTTTCAAAATTTTAGGCTCAGTAGTTTCGGAGATCAGGGGGGGGAACGGTCGATTTTTTTAGTTTTTCCCCCCAGAAGTACCCCTAAAAACAAATTTTTTTCTTTTACGATACATACTCCTGATCGGGTCACCAAACTATACATTGATTCCAAATTTCAACCTCTTCCGTCCAGTAGTTTAGGAGAAAATGGCTGTGATGTGACAGAGGCAGAAATCCTGAGTGATATTATAAGGGTATCCGTATATTGTATTTACGGAACCCTAAAAATCAACTTCAATGCTTTTCATTAGAATTAACTGAGCTCTTCCTCAACCAATATTAACATTGGTTGGGCGGTGATGGTTCAAACTTGGAAAGTTTGGATGGCCTGTTTTAAGGAAATGCTAACCTACCTATCTAGTTTTTATAACTATAATAGTTTAATACTTATGGATATTTCATTATGTGTTTCATTGATGACTACATTGCTGCTCATCTTATTAAAGGAAATTCCGACTTATGTGTAATTAGAATGAAATATCTGTTCTTTGCGAAGTCAATAAAGCCTTAATACTATTTGGTAAACTTTTAGTTTTATTGGATCGTACCTTTGTGCATTGGGAAAAATGGGTGGATTTCTTACGGTTACAAATGTTTAAAAATGTGGGTTTGGAATTCGATAGGGCACGCTCTGTGTTGAATACGCTGCTACTTCCTTTGCGATTGATGGTAGCCTGGATAAATGAACTGCCACTGTACGCGCAAAATACCCATCTGGATATGGATATTTTTAACAGGATGGGTGGATGATTAAATCTTCTTGAGCATCCACAGCAGGAACTTCTGATGGTTTTCTCCTCAAATGTGCTCCTCGTCTCGGACAAGAACGCGCTAAAGATCTTCGCAATTCAATTGGTTATCTCTAGATTCAGACGGTCTAATAACACTGCCTTCAGATTTGCCCTGGACATATTCTAACTGCTTTCATTTCTAAAGCTTGGAGGTCTTGGATGTCTGTCGGCTAAAGCAATGGAGTAGATTGCCAGAGAAACATATTTAGCTTCCAGTTTGCTCTAAAATTAACTTTAAAGAATTTATTATTACTCGAAACATTTCTGCATGAAGCAAGGAAATATCTGTACTGGTTAAAAAGGTTTAGCTTAGGCCTAAATCTATGTTACAAAGGTTATTCAGAATCGGTGAGAGCTACAAAATTATAATTGGTTTAAGTAATTAGTAACAGAATAACAACAAATTGTGACAATCGTCGATAGAAGGACTTGTTAAATGTTCTTTCTAGTTCATTAGACGTCAAATAAGTGAAATATGATTGAGACCAAACAAAAATAACATCGGAAGTGGGAGTGTCATAAAAGGGTACCAAACTGTTGGAGAAGAGGACCTATTAACAATTTCTCAAGAACAGAAAGAACTTCTAGTTTATTAACCGAAGTGCACTTTATTAAAACATAATTACTTTTTATCAATTCTGCAACGTCTCCCTAATTAACTCACAAACGAAGTTACCCTTGCAACAACTTCCAGTAGGACTTCCAGAAGAAGCTCTTTAAGTTAATTTTACGAAATTTGACAATTCCGTAGCTGCAACGGACATCAAATGATGATAATTAGCTTATGTACCAATACAATCCGACTGTCGAGTTCCAATAGGCAAGAACAAAGAGCACGCTTTTCAGACCAGCCCAACGAAATTACACTTCCCATTATTGCCTACAAGTGCCGTTTGGTTTCGCGAAATAATCTTCCTCCTTTTTCATATTCCGTCTTGTCTGAATCGAAGTAACACAACAGCTATTGTACGAGTTTATTCAATGAAAAGGAACGTGCTTGGTGTGCTCGCGCCCGTCATCGTTTGTTGTACTGACATTCGCTGTCAGATTTCCGGCCCGTCGTGTACTGCATGAATTCAATTTCATTGTTGATGGGGGTTATATTAGCATCAGAATTCTAATCGTCTTGTATGAGGGGTGGAAACGCAGACGTTTGATCGAAATTACGTCAGTTTAGCTTGTTAAAAAAACAAGTGTAGTCAGTCATTGCAATGTTGGTGCCGTTTACGAATTTCCTGGGTCTGTTTAGAACAGGATGGCCTGAAATCGCAGAAGCGGAAATACAGGTTGTGCCTTGGATGGCTAACAGAATAGTCGATAATTAGCCAAACTAAGTAAATCTTTGTTTTTGTTTTTGTTAATGTTTAAAGAATTTCCAAAAAAAAGAGTTTACCATGTGCCACCTTTTGATATTTTAGTTTTTACATAGGACTCCTAATAACCCTGCTGTGAAGAAAATCTACAATGAAGCTACTACTACTTTTTAACCGACTTCCAAAAAGAACAAGGTTATCAATCCTTCGTTAGCTTTTTTATGTATGACCAGCGTTTATTCAAAAACGGCTTGAGCAATTTTGATTATTTAAACTGAATTATATTAAGAAACATATACCATATAATTGTCTATAACATAAGATTTACGGATTTCCAGACAATCAGAAAAAAAGTAAATAAGGGACTAGATTACAGTGAATTTCAATAAATCTTCACCGTTTTCTCTAAAACGGCTCTAACAATTTGAATATTATAAATTGTATTCTACAAAGATATGTTCCAGTTTTATTATATATTTTCTACAGCGTAAAACATTCCCTATTTCTGAATATCCGAAAAATGTGTGCAAAAAAAGAAAACTGTAATGTAAATGTCAAATCTTCATCAAAAATATCTGGTTTAAGTGTCAAGATATGCCATGAAAGTATGTCATACAGGGTGTTTGTAATGGTTTTCATTTTGATTCAATTGAAGTAAGTTTCTTTTAGAGACGAACTTAAGTTACGGGGCTTATAGTCCCGTGAAATGGCTAAAAAAAATATTCCATTAGTTTATCGAAACGATTTTTTTTATGCCGGAGATCTTTTCTATATGGTATACGGTTGTAGGTTTGTGCATGCCTGCATGTGATATTAGGTGGTACATAAGAAGTTGTATACATAGGATGGTTGAAATATAAAGTGGAATTGAATTACTTATAAAGGGGGGCTCTAAAAATATTGTATTGAGTGGCACATAAGTAGTTACGTATACAAGGAGGTTGAAATAAGAGTGAAGCAAAACTATAATTATACACAGTGGTTATTTGCGTTATAGGACAGAGAATAATTACATTTATAAAGAAGTCTTCAAAAATGTCAAAAGCAGGTGAATATACAGGATGTTTGAAATAAAAGGGGGAGTAGAATTACAGTTATACAGGGCGGTCTAAAAAAGTTATAGAGTCTGGTAAATAAGTAGTTGCTTATACAAGGTGTTTGAAGTAAGAATGGAATAAAGTTATTGTTATTCGGGGTGCATAAAAAAAATTGTTATTTAAGCATAAACAGTTAGGTTATTTGAATTATAAGACGGGGTATAATTATCTTAGCACTATAGAATGTCTTATAATACTAAAGAGTCGAAAAGAACCATGACAATAATACGTCATGAATTCAGAGAAATATTTTGTCTCGTTTAGTATTAGAGCTTGCCAGTTTTATTGTAGATTCTCATAAATAGCAGGATTATTCGAAATTACATGTAAAATTTCGAATTTAGAATATCAAATAATGCAACTTTTTAAATTTCCGGTGTTTTTCTGTTTAAAAATTCAATTGCCCTTCATGGAGCTAAAATGAAGGGTATTGAAGAAATTTTCTTCAAAAATAAATCTGCAAGTACTTAGAACATTAATGAGTTAAGACTTGTATTATAATTTTCTGTGTAAAGTGGCGCCAGGCACTATTCTAACAAAGTTTATAGTTTTTTCATTTATCCATAAAATAATGTGGTTGTGTTTGAGATCAATTGTTATAAATATTTCATCGTAAAGTTATATATTATAAAGAATAAAATTAAAAAAAAATACTTAAAAACACTTCAAAATTGAATCAAACTGTTGTAACTAATTAACAAAACATAACTGTATAATACAACTTATGGAGTAGGTACCGACTGAATACCTATACATGAAATAATTTTAATCAATAGTCGCACGTTTATAGTTCTTGTTGCATGTTATGTACAGATTAATTACCTACCTATACAATATATTTTTGAAGTCAGATAGTTTTCTGTTATTCATCCGAGTAGTTGGCAACCGAACCCTCCCGAGATCAATGGTGATCTGGCAACGTTTCGGCAGAGTCACATCTGTCCGCATCAGCGGTTCGCATACTTCTCGTGACCTTATGCTCATGTTTCTGGTTACTTGAAAAACCGTTTACAACAGAACATTTAATCGGAGAAATGTCCACTGGAACGGACGCATTTTATAATGTTTTACGGATGGAACTATTTGGCTGAAGTTTTATTTGGCCCTGCATTCGTTGATCTGTTTGGTTCTGTTAAATACTATTCTGATGTTTGGATTTTTCCATATTAAAAGTTTATAGTGCTATAGTCTAATACAACTCTTATACGTTCCACCGAGCGTTTATATCGAACCATTTGCGCATTGTGAAATAATTATTGTTGGAGATAAATTTAAGTTTTTATTGAAACAAGAATTTCCGTTATTTTTAGCAAAAACAAACAAATCTTTCCGAACAATATATTAAGTGCAACGACATATGTTTGAAATACGCCGAGTGACTCAAATCAAACAAGATACATTCATCAGATAGAAAAACAAAAACGAAATGGTCAGTCTCTTGCAAAGTCCTTTTAACAACCCTAACAAAGCTTTGAGCTTGGGAAACGTTTTCAGAAACAAAATAAGTGTATGAACTAGAATCGAGACGTGAAAGTCAACAGGGGTTGGACGAGAGGATCAATTTTTAGAATGGACAATTTTGTGTGATGTCAAAATTCAGATAGATTGTATATTGTAGTCTCAGAATCCCCATGCTTGAAGGACATGAGATAAAATAATTAGAGCTGGTTTTCACATATTTTAAAGTGTAGTGTATATATATATATATATATATATATATATATATATATATATATATATATGAGTGTTATATCTACGAAAAAAGTTCTATATGGTCCAATAACCAAACTACGACCGTCAAATATCAAAACTACGCTTAAAGATATAAGTGTACTTATCTGCAACGAAAATCTGTTTTTTTATGTTTTCTGTTAGAAATATGTATTACATATGAATTTATGAAAATTAGATGTCGCCCAGTGGTCGAAATTCGACCCAATACATTAAAATTATAAGTTCAATATTATTGATATTATTTTATCTTTTTATCTCTATAAGAAATACAGTTAAGGCGAAATTAGTAAATTAGAAATAATTCACGAAATTATTTTCTATTTATGTATATTATTTAGGATTACTTTTACGTAAATATATCCTATGCATTATCATAATGTAATAGTGTCTATGAAACATGTTCGAATTAATTTATTTGCGGAATTTTCTTTGTAATCTAAAAGTTTCGAAAAATTAATACTGATCTAGAATTTACAACACTAAATATTTTCTCATTGAAACTCCAAACACTGGACAGTAAAACATGGTCATCACATGGTCTGGAAGAGCGTTACTTAGTCACTGTCGTGTTTATCATTTGAGAACCAGCCTAGCATATATACTTACGCAGTGGTTTCAAACTTTAAAGCCAGCAATGTGAGATTTCAAAGGAAAAATATGTCGATAAAAATATATTTTACTCTTGAATAAATTATTACTTAATCTAACAAATGGGTAGGTGCATTCTTTATATTCAAAAAATTTCTTTTAAGTAAAACGTAGTCCCCTGGTTTTAAAAGTGAGAACTTTGCGGCAATAGGACCATGTAATGTAAAATAAATTAACTATGATACCCACAGAAAACATTAATTTTCAGTATGAATTTGTATATAAAAAGTTTCAAATATCTTGAGATTCGGTATATTTTCATTAAAACACACTTACCTACCTAGTAACCAATGACGAGTTCTGTTTTATGTAAAAAAATATAAAGAAATAAGAACCACATACTGTTAATTAATACTACTTAAATACACCTATTTTTGCACAATTTGTTTCTTTGAATTGAAATTTGAAAATTTTCTGACTGAATTGACAACTTTCAACCTAATCGCTACAAAATAATGAAATGTCAAAATTTAAATCAAATTTCCTTCAGATAGCTATGAATTCAGTGTTGCCAGATCTACCAATTTATCATAAATTTGAGCATAATTTCACGATTTTTTGTAACCTTGGTTAAATTATATGAAAGTTGTCCGAAAAAATTAAAAGTATAAGGTTAAAATTAATGACATAGTATTAGCAATAATTTGATCAGTTGCAACATAATTTTGAATTTAGTTGATAAACTATATTTACAATGCAATGAAAATTGCAAACTGCAAACTTGCGAGCCCCAATAAACGGGGATAATTATGTATTATAATTTTGGGTCGGTTCTATTATAATAGCATGACTATGTAAGATCACATTATCGAAGGGCTAAAACTATTAATTTTATATTAAATCTAGTTTGTCTTTTACATTGGAGTCAACCCATCTTATGATTTTCTCTCCAAGCAATCTGGCGGCACTGTTTGGCATTAACAGTATGGATATAAATAATGATTTATTTATTATTTTTTTATTTAATAAGTGAACCAATATTATAAATTAATTTTAGCATTCTGCGTTGATGATCGTCCGTAGATACTAAACAAAACAAAAATAAAGCAAATCGTATGAAGGCTGAGGAGAAAATGGCACCGAACTGTTTTGTCTTGCCTATTTCTATATAGATGTCATTCTAACAATAAACATTACATTCAAATAATTTAACTAAAAATTTGAATAAACTTTTCATTCCGACTGTACCTTTGAATCGACATGTCTTCCGTCATTTTCCATACAGCTAATCTTTTTATTTTTTTTTACTGGTACATTGTCGGTAACAATTTTGTTAAGTTTGTCGTGAAACAACGCAACGCATTCATTTATATTAAGATTAAAAAAAAATCCAAATCATTTCACAAAGTGCTTCGTTTGTAGTGCTTATAGTACTGAATGTTATTCGACTGTATTTTATCGCTCTTTTCATCAGTTGATTGATTATGGCATACATGGAATATTAAAATTAATAATCCTAGCTATTTTTGAGGTACTTTATTTTAATTGTTTGTCCTTCAGAAATTGGAGCAAGGAGAATAAAAACCAATGTGTTACAAAATAGCCACCTATTTACTTCCTTCAGAATTACTCATATTTTTGTTGCCTTGAAAGTGATCAAATTTAAGAAATATGCTTAAATTCCTTGATGTAGTGTTTTATATCCAACACCTGATAAGGTCAGCTACAATTTCACTCCAACTAGGAATAAATCCATGATTCAAATCCTTCCAACCGTAATTTAATAACCCAAAACATTCCATCGAGAATCCAAAACGTAGAATTAAATGATTTTATCTCCTCAACCCTCGAAACATCTTCAAAGATAAAACCCCGATAAGAACTCGTTCTCCCAATGCCTCATCGTCCTCTAGTGCCCCTTTTGAAAACGTTATTTATAAACCTATATAGACATCTATATGTAAACGTTTGTGAATAAACTTAGCTGAATAAGTTTAAATAGGTTTACCGGGAAAATGTCTCTACATCTCTCCGTCGCGTCGGTACAGTTCATTCGGCTCAGATTAATGTTTTTCTTTTCCCCGAGGGTGATTTAATATTTAGGGACTTCAAATATTTGATCATATTGGGATAGATGACTGCGTCTGATAATCTCTTGGCCCTGCCCCGTCGCCCCGTCGCAACTGAGGAACTAACAGCAGGCAGGTAGATGTTTATAATGAGAGCTGTCACGAGCATACATCTAGATGAAATATTAATGAGATGTGGAGAAGAGAACGGATCGAGAATTAATTGAAACACAGTAGAGAGTCCGAACATTCAAAGTGTTTGGATATTTTAGGGTAAACTACATACAGTTTCTTAATTATTGTATATAAATTACTTTAATATGTTATTATGTCCCAACCGTTTTTGTTGCCTAGGGCGCAGAAATTTGATATCCAATTCAACTAGAGTCATCTGTGACTTGGTTCGAATAGATTATTGTCTGAAAGATTAGCCTATATAATTTGTTTATGTACACATTCCAAATTCATATACAGAATTCAACAGAACAAGAGTGAAGATAATGTCCTGGAATTTTATTTTTTTGGGAGGGTTCCGCAGATTTCGCTGTTTTTGTTTTTATTGCTTTCGGTTTCTTAGTTGGTGCGCCCCTACTGTTTTTTTTTGCTTTAAATGGAGACTTCGCTTTCAAACGAAACAGATGATTTGAAGAAGCGAGATGTAAAGACCGATATCTAGGACTTTCAGGGAAACTAGCACATAGAGGTTCGGAATCTGGAGCCGTTCCATGAAACTGCTGTTACCCGTAATTCTTAGGTTAGAATGTCACGATGAAATTTTCAGGTTAACTTCACCTGTCAGAGATATTGAATACTCTCTTCGAGGGGTCATTCTTTTGTAGCGATATTCTAACTAGGAATTACGGTAAACAGCAGTTACATTGAACGGCTACAGATTCGGAACCTCTATGTGCTAGTTTCGCCGAAAATCCTAGATGTCGGTCTTTACATCCCGCGTCTTCAAATTTAACGAAATGTTTCAAATACATAAAGAAGTGTTCGAGAGGACATTCAATTGTGGGAAGCGCAACTGATGAAGGTTCCCTAACCAGAAACAATATATATTTAATGTATTGTCTTGCGCACAAAATAATGACACCTCGAAGAGAGTATTCAAAATATACAGTGTTTGACTCCAGTGTTAAATTGTTAGGATTGTTCTCGTAAGGTTTATTGATATTAATATAATTAAACCTTAGGAAAACAATTTAAAAAACACTAATGATTTTTTAATAAAATTAAAAAACATTGTTATCAACAGAAATGATGTAGTCGTAAGTTTCGACATAGTCAGTCTTTTTACAAATGTACCTGTTGATTAATTATTACAAATTATAAAAAATAAATTACAAGATATTACCTTACACAACAAAACAAAATTAAGCATTGACACAATAATGAAACTCGCCAAACTCTGCTTAAAAACAACATATTTTCAATTTGAAGGAGATTTCTATAAACAAGAATTTGGTATGTCCATGGGTTCTTCTTTGTCACCTATAATCAGTAATATATTTATGACATATGTTAAAGAAAGATTCATTGGCAATTATAAGAACAAACCAAAAGTGTGGTGGAGATACGTTGATGACATTTCTGTGGTTGGGAGTATGGTGCTGAAGAACTGCACTTTTTCCTAGATTACATCAATAGTCAAGAACTCACAATAAAATTTACAATGGAAATCGAAAATTTACATAAACTTGCTTATTTTGATGTACTTATAGATAAAACAAACAACACAATAAGTACAAGCACTTATCGAAAACCTACGAATACTAATAGATATTTGAATTTTAACTCCAACCATTCATTGAATGTAAAAAAGGTGTTTTAAAGTGCTTATATGATAGAGCAAAACACATATCATCATCCATCGAAATATTTAACGACAAGGTCAACATTATCAGAGAACATCTACTCCAAAATGAATATCCCCAAGACTATAAATAAAACTATAAATCAACTAGAAAGAAAATCGCAACAATCAATCAACACAAATAACCAACAGATCACTAATACCAAGCAGACACAAACAGAAAACAAAATTATGAATATAATTCCATACGTCCCAGGTATATCCGAAAAATTAAGCAGTTAGGAAATAAATACGATATTAAAACTGTTTTCAAAACAAATAATACATTGCGCTCTATCCTCACTCATACCAAACCATTTAACGCAACTCAACATTCCAAAAATTGTGTGTACAGTGTTGTGTGTGACTGTGGCCATAGTTATACCGGTGAAACTTTAAGACCTTTAGAAGTAAGGAAAAAAGAACAACAATATAACATTTCGAGAAGACATGTGGACAAGTCAAATTTGGCCAACCATGTTTAACTAGCACCGGAAGCCATAGGATAGATTGGGATAAAACAAAGATCTTGTTGAAAGAGGAAAATTTAAAAAAGAGAGAACTTAAAGAAGCTGTATGATGATAAACAATACGGAAATCGGGGCCCCTTCAATCAACCTTCATTTGAGCTGGAGAGATCTATTGCTAGAAGAGCAAAACAATGGTAGCCTCAGTATCAACTTATCGGCAAATGACATATTGTCACTGTCAAAATTTTTTGACAAACAAGATAATCCATATCAGTGCGATTTTTTTTTAAATACTCAAAGACACAAAGACTCAAAGACTCAACAAAACGATTGACAACGACTCTAAAGTCGGAGTCTCCAAACAGATAAGTATAACACTATACCATACCATACACTCATTTATATACAGGAATACTGGTTGATCATTTTAAGAATAACTGTGAGGATAAATTTCTAAACGGACAGCCAGTAATCCGGGCAATTTTGCAATTTTACGAAATTGTCTTACTACATTTTGTTCTCCAAATACGATTTTAAATACTTATCTGTTGCAGGAAAAAATTTGAGGTGAGAACACCCCAATAAACAGACAAAATAACGCAAGACCTCCTTAACAAACTTTTCGAAATTACTTACACCTAAACATATTGTATAAAAACACAAAAATTTCCCAAAAATGTAAAATTTATCAGGGACAAAAAATGCACAATCTATTTCCATTAAAGACGAAGAAGCTAAAAAAATACAAACCCTTAACACATGAAAATTAATAAGCATTTTAGTATTTTTAGACATTAAATAAAGTAGTAACAGTAGAACTTTGACCTGGTATATCCGCTGATCTCTTATGATTTTCTTTCTAGATATGATATGATTCGAGATAACGTGGAGAAAACCGAAAACC
Source organism: Octodonta nipae (assembly GCA_034190945.1). Classification (NCBI taxonomy): domain Eukaryota; kingdom Metazoa; phylum Arthropoda; class Insecta; order Coleoptera; family Chrysomelidae; genus Octodonta; species Octodonta nipae. The sequence continues at coordinate 175,726,407 of CM067217.1, forward strand.
TGTATGTTGTCAAACATTTGAGGGTCGAAATCAGATCCCGCTCTGTCACAATGAGAGCAAAGAATAAGATAAAATTTTTTTTAAATGCTCAATTTTTCCTCAAGCATGGTATTATTCCATAAAGACAATATCCTGGTTTAAATTTTCAATATCTTTCTTTGCTATATGAAACTGAAAATGAAATGGATATTGTTAGGGATGTTAATTCTGTGTATACCTAATAAAGTAAATTTTTAAAAAAATTCATTTTTTCATTTCTAGGCCATCTTAGCATCTGGTATTAAAACGAACAACAAATTAATTCTACTGGTTGCATCAGCTGGTTCATAATATATGTATAGAGTATAACTATCCCTTAGTGTACATTAAGATCCACAATTTTAAGAATTAATAGCACAGACTTAAGAAAAAAGTTGTGCATATTTTCGTCTCACTCAATTTGCAACGAAACCGAAAGTTACAACCCTGCTCTTGATGTCGTAAACCATAATTTGCTCGGGATATCAAAAACGCGTTATAATTCGCAGACACCCCATCGCGATCGGGTAGCGTTGTTGTGGTATTTTAAGCCCACGACATAATATACGGTGGTAACAAATGGCTGCAATGACATTCGATTATTCACATATACGATCCAATTTTTCACGGTCGTCGCGGAAGGGGCTGTAAATAAGCCATAGCATCGATGCAGAAAACACTAACTTTTAGACAGACTTGTGTCTGCAGTCAGCCGCTTGATATATCGGTTCAATACGCAAAAGGCATCTGTTTAGGTTGTATAAAAAATAGTAATAATTAATTGTTATGTATTTAATTGTAAAGGTTTTAAGAATACTGTTCTTTAAAAATGTAAGAAGTAACAGGGTCTTTTATACAAAAGTAGGGTAAAGATTGGTCATTATTTATGGTTCAGGATCGCCATGTGATATTATAATGTTGCAGGCAGCGGCCTCAACCAATAATACTAGTTGTAAAGACTATCTGTTTAGTTCTACTGATAATTTGGTTACACTATGCTAACTACATCTAATCATTACTATGCTACATTTTGAACTGTCGACTGAAGGTTCGCGATTGACATCAATTATAGAAGTGTGCCATCATTCGATTGTTTTTCCATTTCAACTATTTTTTTGTAGACATGCTGAATTTAATGGGGTTACCTAGAATGGTTTCTGATGATATGCTAATAATTGTTAAATTAATTTCCTAAAACTGTCATGGGGAATTTCCGTTACAGTTGTCCATATTTTGTTACGACTGATGTATTAATGATAATGTGTAATATAAGTCTTAATATAACTATAACTGCAAAGGAACATATGATGTGTAAGTTACTTTTTATATAAATATACGATTAACATACTAAATAAAACGAACATTTTTTAAGCAGATCCTGTTAAATATCAGAGCGTCACTAGATACCATGGTACCATTGAAGATGAGCCTTTTTTTACTGTAGGTTACACATACAGGGTTATACCTCCACTACTACTCTAACTACCCATCAATAACAAAAACTGGCATCATCGAAACTCTAGGCTATAGAGCTAAAAATGTTTGCAGCACACCAGAGGCCCCTCAAGAACAAATGGAACTTAGAGAAGACCTTTTGACGAATGGATATTCGGAAGCCATCATTAACAAGGCATTCTACCAACTGTAGGAACCACCTAGGCTGGAAGGGGAAACCACGATAGCAACCATATTACTGCCATACACTAAAGACTTGTCGGAAAAACTTAGACGTATTGGACGCTGATATGGAATCAAAATGGTTTTCAAGAGCAAAAACACCTTGAGGAGCATGATCACAAAAACAAACCCGGATAATCCCGCAGTACCAGAAAACTACATATACAGCATACCCTGTGAATGTGGCAATCTCTATATTGGGAATACTAAGTGACCAGGGTTAAAGAGCACCGCACAGCTACCCAAAGAGGAGAGCTAACAAAGTCTGGATTAGCTAATCACGCATGGACCGAACACCATAACATGAACTGGGACCAGGCAAGGATAATTCATAAGGAAGAGCAATGGTATAGAAGAGAACATAATCTCTAATGAGCATATAATCAGCAAGCCCATCGTCCAAATTAAAAACATTTGGAGACCTCTTCTCGAGCCACTGCCGCTATATATCACCGACAACCAATCACAAGGTACGGCGATGCTGATTGGACGAGACTGGAGATTAAGCGACCCCATGAGCATGTCCGGTTAAGGGTATAAAATACGACGGATAATCTGAATTTCCTATCATTCACCTGATAACGATAGCAGATCCAAAGCTATTGAAACGTTGTGAGATTATTTATTTCAAGACGATGGAAGTCCAAGGAAACTTGGAGGTAGGATTTATAGTTTTCCAAAAAGTCTGCAAAACAAGAAATTATATGAGACTACTCTCAATCAATTTGAATATTTTTAGTTGTATTCTATAACGTAAAATATACAGTTTCTCAGAAAATCGGAAAAGCAGATGCAAACTACCATAAAGGTCAAAGAATTATCTAACTTATTGATTGCCCACTGTTTCTATTTTGGTTTTTTGAAGTGAGTTTTTAAAAAATAAATTATATTTCATATCAAGAATAAAAAGTTTATTTTAAATAACTCAAAATGTGTTAGACATCTGTAGTTATGTTTTATTTTATCTGTGCCGGGCGATTTAACAATAAAATAATGGATATACTGATTAATCTCCTATACAAAGATCGAATCAAATAATCAAAAATGTGAAGTAAAATACATGTGTGAGCAGTCGGACACGGAAACAATTCAAACAGATCTGATGGGGCCAGATTTGACTCTACCGAAACTTGCGTATTCTACTCTCAATCCCAGGAGCGATCAGCTATCAACTATGAATGAATTCCTTAATATGAACATCCCTAGCATATTGAAACAGCCAAATGGAATAAATTCGATAATAAAGGAGGAAAAAAACGCTTGGACACGTCGATTTATACAAACTTTCTTATTTTAAATGCAATTCCCTGTATATTATTTATTTTTATTAAATTCTAGAAATAATTCATGTACAATTTCCTATATCTTCAAATGTTTCGGAAATAATAGGTTTTTTCAGATTTATTACAAAAATTAACATTAAAAAAGCTAATTATTTTATTTCACAAATTCGCTACATTACACTTAAAACCTCATAAGTAATACTGATTATTTCTTAATAATATAAAAAAAATCAAAAAACCTTTTCAATGTAGGAAAGGTTCAAAATGCTCTCAGTTGGCAACATGCTAATCTGGTATAGAAATGTCTTCTAACGTTACTCAATATCTCAGAGTCACTGATCTAATGGCAAGCGTGATTCATCTCTATAGGTCATCTAAGTTGAGGGGTTTGGTTTTGTATACAGTACGTTTTAAATATCCCCACAAGAAGTAATCCAGTGGCGTCAAATCAGGAGATCCTGCCTGCCATTCTATCAAGCCGCGCCTCCCAATCAACCATATTGTATTGGCAGGAACCTGTGGGTTTACTGGATCAGGATATAAGTATAAGTCAAAGTTGGCACGGCATTATTTTGGAGCAGCTCTAAATATTTATCTCCATTCAAGTTGTCATCAATGATAAAGGAACCTACGATATGATTTCCAACAATTCCTGCCCAAACATTTTTAGGATTTTGCGTATGTTTCTCTGTCATCCAGTGAGTATTCTTATTAAACTAATTGGATCATATTATTATCTAATCTTATTTGTTCAAATCGTCTTCCATGAGCTCCAGAATCGGCACATTTTATAGGGATGCATTTTACTGTCCTTTAGTACTCTAAAAAATGATGTGTTACTAACGTTGACCAGTGGGACTGCTTTTCGACCAGAATTATGTGGATTTTCTTGAAACTCGAGCATAATATCCATTTCGTATTATCACTTAGACCATTGGCAGCTATTTTTTTTGTCTGTCTTACACGATAATGCTCGCGAAACTGCTTTTCTATTTTACTAATTGTTCTTTGGGATACAGGCGGCAAATTTGGAAATTTTCGTGAAATAAGCGAGAAACTTCCATTTGTGTCCGTGTGTTATCTTCATAACCAATCATTTGTAGAATGGTTATTTTGTGCATTTCTGTTAAATGAACCATTTTTCTGATATTATTACGTACAGTGAATGAAATTCAAACGTCAATAGCACTAATCCTGATCACCACTGTTACTGTAGACAACAAAGTGCTAAGGTTATGAGTTTTGACGAAAATAAACAAACCGTTTTTTCTCCAATCAGTAGAAAAGAACGCAGGAATGGTTTTTGCTTACCATCTCAATATCAAGAGCTAAATGGGAATTAAGTATAGAGAGAAATGTAGCAAATTTGTAAAATAAAATAATTTACTTTTTTTAATGTTAATTTTGTAATAAATCCGAAAACACTTAATATTTCCGAAACAGTTGAAGAAAGGTGTAGGACATAATGTACATGAATTATGTCTCGAATTGTCTGGATAATCCAAAAATAAATAATATACAGGGGTTACGTTTAAAATAAGAAAGTTGGTATTGGCCACTGTCACATGACGCACGTTTTCCCAACAAGCTCTCCTTTATTCGTTATCGAATTTATTCCATTTGGTTGTTCCACACTGTATTTTCGAAATTAAAACGTTTTAAAACTTGATTACAAGTTAAGTTCCACAGGATTAGTGGTATATTTAATCAGGTTTGATATTATTGAAATATGTTGGGTTAAAATAACCTTCACCTACCAAATTTCTTTCTTAACGGTTAATAGTAAAATATTTGTACCAATCAATATACTTAGATCCCTGATATCAATTTAAAGTCATTGAAGAAATGTGTATCACCTTCAAACGGTAGCAGGTTATTTTAAATTGAACTGAATCTGCTAAACATTAAGTCGCCAAGCCAAAAAAATTGTCTATTATGTTTACAGGAAGTAAAAAGAATGACTATCATTATAACCGCAATAGAGAGTAATGATCGATCTCAAAACCTCATGTTCAACTTGAAAAAGCAATTTGTTTTCCAGCGCATGAGGCCGCCCCCGAACGAGGGAAAACCGAAAAGGGTGTCACGTGTCATTTTGACTAAAAAATGTAATCCATTAGTCTTAGCACTAAACTGGAGACAGAAGGCAGTCTCCCTACTGAAAATCGCTGGGTTAGAAAGCGGTCAAAGTGAGATTTAAGATTCTTATTGAACCATTAGATGGCCTTATACTGGATTCACGGACGCACTGTTGCGCCTTGCTGGTCCGTCAGTTAGGGGATGATAATCGAAAGATAATAGGCTGGATGGGGCAGGATTAGCAGGATTTTACGATTTGATACTCTTTGATGTATTTGAGTGTGTGTCCTTTAGATTTGTTGCGGTGGCTATAGGGGTAAAATAACTGTCACTGAGTATTCTTCTCGTTATAGAGAATATTTTAAAAATGAAAATATTGTTATATACTTCGTGGGTTCAATTAAAATTAAAAAAAAAACTACTAATATTTACTCTCACTTTCTAGAAACTTTTATTTACATCAACAGCTGATTCGAATATCACAAATATAATACAACATAAGCTCTACGCCGCACTAACTAACTACAGCGATAATGGGCTGCTCCTTTTAAAATCAGCAACGAAAACTCTCGTACAATCCATCATCAACTCTTCAGTTGCCGAGCCACTTCGAGACTATTTTTTTTCTGGTAACAGCGATCGATGTACTAGAATGAAACTAGGGCCGGCTTAGGTAAATTTCGTTACAATACTCAGACTTGATCTGCTAAATGTAATATTTGTAGCGGATAATGTAAATATTCCTCATGAAGATCATTATTGTTCATACTGTTCGTTATTAAGATAAGCAACGTGACAGTAAAATTTGAATATCATGGTCTAAGATCCGAACCTAAGTCGATCTTCACCGAGCTGATAATATAAAGAAACATATTTTAGTATTTTAGAAAATATATTAAAAATGGGTTGCTTAAAAAAATCCTGGACAAACTATTTTTAATTATTTAAAAAAAAGATTTTTAATTAAATGTAGCATCCTCAAGGTAATAACAAAATTTTATCCTGAGCAAAAATGTAAAACATATAGATTGTGCAGCCGTTGGGTTGCCTATTACTTATCTGGACGAACTACTGGGTTACCAGGTATAAACAGGTAACTCGATGGCAGTTATTTATACTTGATTTCCTATTGATATGTTCTGATGCTGAAAAGTATGGTTGGCATTTAGATCAAGATATTATGAAAATGATAAAAAATTTAGAATAAATCTAATGAATTAGATGAATTCGAGAATCACAAATTATACTTCTGATGAATCAGATATTGAATAGAAAATATTTTTTTTGTATTTTTGATGTTCTTTAATAATACTTGTTAAACCTAATACAAATTCTATTTCTACAATTATACAATATAGTTCAAAAATGTAAAAATGTTATATAGGGTAGACCATGTGCAGTTGCATAAATAAAATACGTGATATATAGTATAGTATAGGTATATAGAAACGGTCAATAGGGCGGAAAAGATATATATACATATACAGGATGGTTTTATAGAAATAAAAGTTAAAAATATTCTTAATTGACTTGCGAGCTTGACATAAAAATGTTGACTGGTTATTCAGCAAGACTTAAGATAAGACTCTTATTTATTGAGGTCCGATGGTGTATATTAACTGAATTGTTTGAAGATTACTTAAAAAAAAACAAACACTTGTTTAAATTATAACTTTTATTTCTTTAAATTTGACATATGTTTCGCCAAGTCTGGCTTCATCAGAAATTGGAAATACAATGAATACTAAATTTATATTACATACAAAGGAACTACAGGTAAGGTAATAAAATGATTAAAAGGTTTTAATTCTGGGGAATTTCAGAAGAAGTGGGCTGGATATAGGTCAGTTAAATTGTACATTTCTGAAATTGTTCACAATAGATGTTAATAATATAATATAATATTATTTAGATCTGTTTTGTTGTTGATTTTCGAAAGCTCTAGTGTGTTCACGCCATCTTGAATTGAAAGATCTTCCAGTGTGACCAATATAGAAATTGGGGCAACTACCACAGTTCAACCTATAGACACCAGAGTTAGAATTTTTGTCAGTCTTGTTTTTGTTGTTTCTTATATGTCTTGATAAATTGTTGTTTGTTGTGAAGGCTGTATATATGTTCCTGTTCTGTAAAAATTAGGAGATTTTTTGTGAGGGGGTTCCATTGAATGTGAGAGTACGGTATAATTTAGGTATGGGATTGGGGTCAGTGGGATAGACTTCTTTAATAGCAATTTTCTTTAATTTTCTGTTTAACAAGTTGTCAATAAGTTGAGTGGTGTAACCATTGTTGACTGCCATGAGTTTGATTCTTTCAAGTTCCTTATCAAAGTCGGTTTTGTTAAGTGGTATTGTCACGAGTCTGTGTAACATACAGTGATAAGCAGCAAGTTTATGTTGTATGGGGTGGTGTGAACTATTGTGGATGGTAAGGTCAGAGTGTGATGGTTTATGATATATGGAGAATGTGTGTTTGGTGTCTTGCCTTTTAATTGTTAGGTCTAGGAAATTTAGTGTGTTATCTGTTTCTGTTTCAAGTGTGAATTTGGTTTAAGTAGTTGTGTAGTAAGTGTAATTGTCGATGTGTACCCGTAAAACACGCAAGAACATCATCGGCGTATTGTTACCAATACAGGATTTTGTTGCTGAGGTCGTGTTTGAAAATTATTATATTATATTATTAAAATCTATTGTGAACAATTTCATAAATGTCTAATTTAACTGACCTATATCTAGCCCACTTCATCCGAAATTCCCCAGAATTAAAACCTTTTAATCATTTTATTAGGTTACCTGTAGTTCCTTTGTATGTAATATAAATTTACCATTCATTGTATTTCCAATTTCTGATGAAGTCAGACTTGGGGAAACATATGTCAACTTTAAAGAAATAAAAAGTGAAAATTTAAACAAGTGTTTGTTGTTTTTTAAGTAATCTTAAAAATGAATTTTCATCAAATGAAGACTGAAACAATCATCAATTTGAATTGTTAGAATTGTGGTGCTACTTATATCGGGCAAACTTCACAGATTCTGAAGCATAGAATCACTGCACATAAGAGTGATATCAAATTGTGCACTGGCATCTCTCTGTATGGAAATAAAACATTTTCCAGATTTTGAGCATGGTTATTATCACTGACCATCCGAATAGTATCTATAAGAAAACAGATTTGCAGAACTTCAATATTATATATTGTAATTGGTCAGAAACAGATAACTGACGATAAGCCTCTAATGAGCAATTAAACTCTAACTTGGAAGCTTATATATAACAAAAATGGTACTTAAACAGTAATACATTATTAAAATACAAGACAAAAGCTTTTCCACTTTTCTAATAGATCATATGACTTTTTGTAAGTTTTTGTCCAAATTGATCTCTCCATGATTTAAGTTGAATTACTAAGAATGAACTTATATTTTTTTGAACCCAAATTAAAAGAACTATATGCTATTTCCAAAACATCACAAATCCTGTAAACACAGTCCTTCTTACTTTCACGGGCTCATAAAATATGTCATAGTTGACAGATGACTTTGGTGGGAATTATTTGGCGTTCTAAAAATGTTAGAAGCAGTTGCATATACAGGATGATTGAAATAGAAGTTGGAGTACAATTATAGTTATACAGGGTGGTTAAAAAATGTGTCGAACATAAGTTGTTGCTTATACTTGGCATACTTGTACCTTAAATCAAGTAAAAAAAGATATGTTTCCAAACGGTTTTTATTTTAAATCAGTTGAAGGCGGTTATTTCTTAAATATAAATTATTTATTGCAGAAATCTCTTAGATGGTGTATTAAGTTTCTTATATTAAAATATGCTCAAAATCTCGAAGTATCAAAATAACATGCCCCAAAAAAAGAGATGAAAGTTACTGGTAATAATTGAATTTGTCAATCGTTGTCTTGTGTGCACTTTCTTTTTATTTACATGGATATAAGTTTCATCACTATTAAAATGTGAATTGTAGAAAAAGTCTTTTTGCTAATATGCGTATGAATCGCAATGACTCAACAGGGTGAAAGAGTAAACATAGAAGAATTAGTCCTGTCACTTCAACGTAGAAGTTTTAGACCAAAAAAAATTGAAAATGTTTAAATCACAGGCTGAAATATGAATAATGAGAAATGTTACAAAGAAAAGTTTATCAGCACTCAGTTACAATGTTTATTAAAATGAAAACTTTTTCATTTTTAAAACGAAATTAGCAATGGAATTTCTTTATCGTACAACAAAGTATCCATCAAAAGCAACTTAAGCAAAAACTTAGAAATAACTTTCATAACCTGCATATGCATCATAATCCAGTACGCCGGAACAATACCAAAAAAAACTCCATAATATTTTCTTTGAAATCATAACTTCCACGGTGTTTATTTACACAGCTTTATCTCTGTCGCTCGGCAAAAACTCTTTCGTAAGACAAGCGGAAATTGCGGATGGTTATATATGGAAAGCGCCTCGACCAGCATTTCCTTTACTGGGAAAAGTTTTTACCCTGTTTTCCTCCAGTTATTTTTCTAGTATCATAATCTTTTCGTTGTATGTTTTTATAGATCATTGAGAGGAACATACGACTTCGAAGAACATTTGTTATAACTGTAAATATACATTTTATCACCATCAGGAAAAAGTTGTTTGATTTATGTTTTATGTATGCGGGTAAAGAATTGGGTGTATCAACAAAAGGACGGAGAAAATCGTTACGATTTTCGAAACGATTAAGTGAAATGGTTGGGGATGAATTAGATGTATTGGTAGACTAGAGAAATTATGTAAGTATATGTGTACAATTGTTATTTTTATATAGTTTTCTTTAGGTCTCATAATTCCATTAATAAATACTTAGCAATTTTATGGTAGAGACATTTTTTATAACAAATCACAAAAAGTTCTAAAGGAAGTAGTAAAAAACCGACAACAGAAATATTTTCCTGTTGGCTTTCACTTAGTGAAATAAAAATGTTACAATCCTTTACTTCTACCGTGACATCAAGATGATACTATAATTTTCGTGTTATGTTTAAGGACAAAATACCCAGAAACGGGCTTAATTCATTGTTCAGAAAATTATGGTATCATTCAGTCGTTAAATTTTCCCTAAAGATCTATCTATCTATCTAATTGGTAAATTTTGGTACATTTTCATTAATATCTTTTTAATTATTTTTTTTAAATATGAAAGCAATATATTTGTGTTCCTCAGAATGGGACCTTTCATTTGATGTATTACATGATGCGTTTGAAATTTTTTTTATTTTTAAATTTTCCTTTAATTCTATAATTTGCCCCCAAAATTAATATTAATGGTTTCTCCTTATTTTCCCCGTAAAGTTTGGGCAACGTTCTATATTTCCTATTTTTTTTTCAAAATTTTAGCCTCAGTAGTTTTGGAGATCAGGAGGGGGAACGGTCGATTTTTTTAGTTTTTCCCCCCAGAAGTACCCCTAAAATCAAAATTTCTTCTTTTAAGATATATTGTATATACGGAACCCTAAAAATCCACACCACACATTCGTCTTATATAAATATTGATCACGAGATTTTATTAAAAATTTGAGAACTAATATTAGAAATTTTAGTATGAACCTGTTGAACATCTTCATCGTACTTACAGGGAGTGTGTAGTTGTTTACACTGATTTCCTACCGAACCACTGATTTGCCAATTTGCCATTATTCTTGATAGAGTTGCATAATACATATCAGCTACTTTATGAAGTTAATAAATACATTATGAACTAGAAGAACAAGAACGCCTAAACTTTGTAAAAATACAGAAATTAAAGTTAAAAATATTCTTAATTGTAACAGTACTTACGGTTGAAAGAAATTTATTTAAAAGGAGCTTCTTGGAGTTGGTTTTTATCATTGACCATCCGCATAGCATCAATAAGAAAACAAATTTGCAGAATCTCAATATTGTATATGGTAATTTGTCAGAAATAGAGAACAGACGATCAGCTTCTAATGAACAATTATACTCTAACTTGGAAGCTTATCATATTTAACAATAATGGTCTTTAAATAGTAACCCATTATTAAAATATAAGACAAAAGCTTTTCAACTGTTCTCATAGATCATATGTCTTTTGTAAGCTTTTGTCCAATTTGATCTGTCCATGATTACTAAGAATCAACTTTAAAAGATCGATATGCTATTTCCAGAACATCACAAATCCTGTAAACACAGTCCTTCTTACTTTTATGGGCCCATAAAATATGTCATAGTTGACAGATGACTTTGGGGCGAATTATTTGGCGTCTCCTAAATTAAACTTTACAACTAATTGGATATTTTTCTTCGATTTTATTAAATTTAAAAAACGTTCCGGATAAATGTGACCATGTCTCTTCCAAGTAACACCAAATAACAATAATATAATTTTCACCTACAAGTTGATGCTCATTTTGAGAGGGGCTTTGTGCATTGTTTAACCGACTTCCAAAAGGGAGGAGGTTATCAATTCGTTGTGACGTTTTTATGTATGCTTAGTGATTATTCAAAAACGGTCTAGGCTAATTTGATGATTTAAACGGCTTTGTATTAAGAAATATTATAGAAAGGTACCACATAATTTTCTATAAAGAGATTTACGGCTCTCCAGAAAATCAAAAATAATACAGTAAATAAGGGACTACATTTCAGTAAATCTACATCGTCTTCTCTAACACGTCTCAACCAATTTGAATATTTTGTTGTATTCTACAAAGGAATGTTCCAGCTTAATTCTATATAGTTATCTATAACGTAAAACATACTGTGAAACATAAGCAGTTCCTTAAATTAGGCCTATTGGGCGAAGAAAAATTATAGGTATATAGGGTGATTTAAACAAAAGAAAAATAGAAACAGTCAATAGGGTGGAGAGGATTAATACTTATACAGGGTATTAGAGTTATACTTATAATATAAGTGGTCCAAATAATAAAACAAATAAAAAAGTTAAAAAATATGTGGATAATATAAAAAATAATACAAATTATAGAGAGAGGTAGAGATAAGAATGCGCTAAAATAATCAATAGAATTGTATCTTAAATCAGACAAACAAATATGTCAGAAAATAGTTAGTGTTGCAACGGTTTCTAAACAGTTTTTATTTTAAGCCAGTTAAAGTCGGTTCTTTTTTAAATATAAATTAAATTATCAATGTAACCTTATATGACGTAAGTGTCTAATTATTACTTATGTAACCAATTTTTACATTGTTGTTATACCTTTGTATTATTAACTGGAAAAGAAATAAAAATTGTTTTTAAAGCTCTCAAATAAGTTGAGAGAGTATACTTTTGTTCCCCTTACTCAGGAACTGATAGGCTGCATCTTGCTACTAAATTTTCTAATTTCTATCCAGCTATTCCATCAGTGACTACCCGTGACTTCTTATACCATCATCATCATATGCAGGTATATTGAACCAATTTTTCATGGTGTAACGTCTCTGAAGCATTGAAAGATGACAGCGGAACTTGAAGTGTGGAAATGGATATATTACGGTCTTGAGAAGAAACGAAGAAAAATAAGAGCTTAAGACCTGTGAGAAGGACTGTATTGAAGAGAAGAAGAAAAGAAGGCTATGACTGAAGAATTGAAGAACTGCCTCGAAGGACTGAGAAGAAAAACATTTTATAAAACATAAACCATAGCCTAACATATTGAAACAGTTACGAGAATAAGAACAAAAATAAAGATACATACATAAATGCAAAAATAAGTACATAAAACCCCTGTAAAGTTACCCACTTCTTACTGTAATATGTTATTTTATTTGAATTTGTTAAGATATAAAATATTAGTGACGAGAAAAGCTGAAGGACGGATCGGAGACACTAAAGGTGAATAAAGGACATACATGAAGAGATTAAGGTATTTTTGTGGGCAGAATTGTCTCGAAGGATTGTGAAGTCTCACACAATACAAATTAAAAAGGTTTTTCAGAATCTAGATTACACTCGGTGCCTCAATCTGCATACCGCCGACTCTCACTAGACTGAAACATGTCCTAGATTGTACACCCTCATTACAATACTATTAAATGAGTTTCATCGAACTCGGGGTCTCACTCTGCCTACTTTCTAAGTCCTACTAGGGGATTTTATCAATATAAACATATCAAATACGCCGATTTGTTTAGCCCGGGTGAGCTAGTATTAAGTAAATAACAGTTTTTGTTGTTTTAACTGCCTTTTATATCCCTGTAATTAGATATTTGAAATTTTGAAAGCACCTACAGAAAATTTAATAAACCTTGGTCTAAATGAAATGAACTCCTGCAAATAACAAAAATATTATTGTTTTCCTTTACGGGTTCTTTTAATACCACTTGGGATGTAATGTACATATTCATCAGAACAAGCTATTCAAAAATTTAATTTTCCAGTAAATTTCGCTCCGGCCGGGCATGAAAATTACCGCATCTAAACCAATTTAACTTCAATCCGCGCTCTTATCATTTATTCATTGGATATTTACGACAGAGACCAGAACATACATCAATAGTTAATAAATTCGACTCCATTTTTGGTCAAAAGGCCCATCAAGCACCCATTACGCGGACCGAAATTGACGTAATGTCATTTCCTGTGACGTTTGACCGTTTTACCCACCACAGCGCCGCGGGAGATCTTTGATCCCTCTGTAAGAGAGTTCCTTACGCCCTACCCCCACAAAAACAGTTATTACATAGATTTGTCTTTAGGAGATTGAAGGGGATGCTCGCGTTTCCTGTTATAGGGTGAATCTTCTGCTCTTTGATACAAAACTGATGTAGTAGAGAGTGAGGGATAGAGAGATGAGAACTAACAGGGCTGTGATTGATACTGTTTTCAATTTTCTTAAGAGCAGATTGTCATTTCTATCTGGCAGAAGAATGAGGTAATTCCTGGATGTGAGGGAGTTTCGGTGTATAAGTCATATCTTTTAGGGGACCTTTGCGTATATGTGTCGTTGAGAAATTGCATTTATACCAGGGATATCGATGAAGATGATTCATATGAAATTTCTGAAATAGTCGTATTTATTACATATCACTTTTTCGAGAAACTCATCAGAGCATAGAGGTATCAAGGTAAATTTGACAATTGATTTCAAATAAAAGATTTTTTCAAGGTTTTGAAAATTAACTTATTTTATAGATAAATAATTTATTATTTGATTGATTTTTATAAAAATATTTAATTTTTCTCGTTGAATTTTTTACGTGTACATTGTCTCCTCCCGTCTATTTATGCTGCTACCCAGTTAGTCTAGTTCCTTGACAACGACATTAGTCGAAACGCGTCGGACAGTTTTCAAAAAACGTAATTTGTGGAAATTGCAATTGTAGTATCAGTTAATTATTATAATGAATTTCCAACAAGTATCGGCCGAATCAATTCAGTAATTACAACCAATACACAAAAGTGTAGTTGAGATAGGTTGATGACGTTTTTATAGTTTGAATGCCTAGAGTTGAAGACCAGCATTGTTCCTGGATTACATCAATAGTGAAGAACAAAAAAACTCACAATGGAGATCGAAAATGTACATAAACTATCTTCACATATATGCAGGTGAAAGATCAAGATCACCAGTTTAAACGTGTAAATAAACCAAATATGGTTTATTTGTATTAACCGGCACCGGCAACCACAGGATGGGTTGGGATAAACAAAGGTTTTGGTAAAAAACGAAAATTTAAAAAAGAGAGAACTTAAGAAAGCCAGCGGCATGAAGACAAACAACCAACCAAGACAGGTACAGGAAAAACTTTTGCCATAGGATCAAAAATATCGCCAACCAGCACAATTATCAGCTAAATCACACTGGGATTGAAAATTCTCTAAATTTAGAATTGAAACGTTCAGAATGGTCACAATTTAATTCTAAAGATAGTGTCCATGAACTTGAGTGACAAAACAAACCATCTAGTTTCTGTCCAGAAGAGTCAACGCGCTGTGAACGTTTCATTTTACGGATCTCGGAGAATTTCCACACTACAGCATTTTCTCTATGGATCTTAACAAATAGGGTATGTAGCTTAAGAGCAAATTTTTGATATTAATAAAATTATATAAAAACCTGTTTATTAACGAACGACTCATACACTCTATCATATCAATCTGTCAGAAATCTATGCAATTCTTTTTTCACAGGGAAATATACTTTTCTTCTGGCTATAAGTAATACACTAGAGATCACAAAAAAGGCAAAACCTCGAAGGTCAAATTATTTTGAAATTTGTTTATTATATTTCGATAATGGTTTTGAAAAGAAAAATAATTACTAGTTCCTCCATGACTATTTAGGCACTCATTTACTTAATGGAATAATTAGAAATTTAGATGGTATATAGTAATCCAAGTCCTCCTTATTGCTGCCAGCGATGAAGGAACTGTTATAGGGTACCTCGCAATAAACCTGCCATGTAGATAGGGGACAAATCAGGTGAGCTTAATGGTCTCCCCAATCTCTGGTCTGGCGTTATCGTACTGAAAGAATTCATTGGTATGGTTTGTAGGTAGTTATGTAAAAACTAGCACCCCATATCATGATACTTCTCTCACGTTTAATAGCAACAAAAACAAAACAAGTCTTTGGTTCGTCATTGAAGCACGTGACTTCCATAGGTCATTCTGCACTACTCGTACAGGGAAACCTTGTGTTGAGGAGTGAAAAGTATCATTCTAAGCAATCTTTGATAGTAATATTAGAGAATATGTGTCCAGTGGCTGCAATTTAATTGTTGTTTTTAAACCACAAAATGAATGATTTGAGTAAAAAAAATCTGAAATAGAGAAATCATGAAAAGAAATACTTTGCTTTTAAATAAATATTCGTATCAAACCTTTTTGCATTTATTTAAGTTATCTAATAGATAAATATCAAAAAAGAATGTTGATATTATAAGGATGGAAGAGTTTATATTGTCTGTATTTTTGACTCTATTTCATAAGTATTAAATAATTTGGTCAAGTGCTAGTTGGACTTACATAGGGGTCCGTACCAGCTTCAAGATTCTAATATTCCAGTTTCAGACAAGCAAGGAATGAGTGCATTTTCTTATATTTGCTATATCTTTTAAAGGAAGCGTTTTAAATTTATAAAAAATATACACTTTGATTTTCCACATATAGACTTTTTATTTTATCTGCTTCAGGATTTGCTTGATTTTTATCAGAATACATATGTATTTAATTTTCTAATTTGGCCCCCAAAAATTAACATTAGAGTTTTATTTTACTAATAAACTTTCAGAGAAGTCTTTTGTAATCTACTGTCTGGGTTTTGAGGCCAGATTGGCAGATAAAGGGCAAAATAGGTCAAGTTTTAAATTATAAATTATTGAATCTGTTATTCAAATTAATAAAAAATACAAATAAACTATATTTTTCAAAATTTGAATAGTGTAGTTTCTAAAGTGGGAATTAAGTCGATGTTTAATATTTTTGTTAATATCTTTCAAACAAATGATTTAA
Organism: Octodonta nipae; assembly: GCA_034190945.1. Taxonomy (NCBI): domain Eukaryota; kingdom Metazoa; phylum Arthropoda; class Insecta; order Coleoptera; family Chrysomelidae; genus Octodonta; species Octodonta nipae. The sequence continues at coordinate 175,742,929 of CM067217.1, forward strand.
AAATATGATATATTTGTAATTCACATAATGAGCCTTTTATCTGATATATTACATGATGCTTTTGAAAATTGAATCGTTATTTTCCATTTAATTGTATAATTTGTCCCTAAAATTACTATGAGGGTTTTCTAATAATTTATATTCCGTTTAATTCTATTATTTGGGGGCCAAATTTTTGTTAATATCTTTTAAATAATTTATTTTAAAAATATGAAAAAATATATTTGTTTTCGTCATAATAAGCCCTTTCATTTGATATATAACATGATTTGCCTCCCAAAATGAATATTAGGGGTTTTCCTTATTTTTCCAGTAAATTTCAGGTGAGGGGCTATACCTCTATTTTTTTTCAAAATTTTCCAGCTTATGGTTTCGTAGATAGGGGGAGATAGGTATAATTTTTTATATTTCTGTTAATATCTTTTAGTTTATTTATTTTAAAAATATGAAAAAAATGTATTTGTGTTTAATTTTTTTTTCATTTGATATATAACATGATGGGTTAGAAACAATTTTAATTTTATATTTTCCCTTTAATTTTATAATTTGCCCCCAAAATAAATATTAGGGTTTTCTCCTTATTTTTCCAGTAAAGTTCAGGTGAGGGGTTATACCTCCATTTTTGTTCAAAATTTTCTAGCTTATGGTTTCGGAGATAAGGGGGGGGATGGGTCAATTTTTTAATATTTTTGTTAATATCTTTTAATTAATTTATTTTAAAAATATGAAAAAGATATATTTGTTTTCGTCGTAATGAGCCCTTTCATTTGATATATAACATGACATTTTATATTTTCCATTTAATTCTGTAATTTGCCCCCCAAAATTAAAAGTAGAGGTTTCTCTTTATTTTTCCAGTAAACTTCAGGTCAAAACCTATACCTCTATTTTTTTTCAAAACTTTACGTTTTATAGTTTCGGTGATAAGGGGGGGGATGAGTAAATTTTGGTATATTTTCGTTAATATCTTTTTAAATATATTTTTTTTAATATGAAAAAAATATATTTGTGTTCCTCAGAATGAGACTTTCATTTGATATATTACATGATGCGTTTGAATTTTTTTTATTTTTAAATTTTTATTTAATTCTATAATTTGCCCCCCAAAATTGATATTAATGGTTTTTCCTCATTTTTCCTGTAATGTTCCGGCAACGTTCTATATTTCCTATTTTTTTTTCAAAATTTTAGGCTCAGTAGTTTCGGAAATCAGGGGGGGGAACGGTCGATTTATTTAGTTTTTCCCCCCAGAAGTACCCCTAAAATCAATTTTGTTTCTTTTACGATATGTGCTCGTGATCGGGTAACCAAACTATATATTGGTACCAAATTTCAACCTCTTCCGTCCAGTAGTTTAGGAGAAAATTGCTGTCATGTGACAGAGGCAGAAATCCTGAGTGATATTATAAGGGTATCCGTTTATTTTATATACACGGAACCCTAAAAACGACAATTTGAAAAATCCAAAATTTGCGAACATGCTTGGGACCTTGGTCATAAAATACAGTTTCAAAATTCAGTTATATTACACAAAGAAGAACACAACACCAAAAGAAAACTAAAAGAGTCTGCTTTAATTTTGTTAAATGAAAACGATTGTATCGCTACTACCTCCCTAGAATTCTGTCGTTCCTTGTTGCAGATGATTAAGGAAGAAATTGCTAAAGGTAATGTCCTTGTGAACAACCCAATACCGGGATAGTTCATAAGGTTTTTCCTAGGTTTTCCTTTATGATTTTAATGGGATCACTGAATCAACAAAGTTCTTTGGTCGCATTTTTGGCGAATCTTATAACAAAGTTGCACCTAGGAGCGCCACATAAAATTCTGAAGATCTCCCTTTCAAATTCTTCCAATTTGAAAGGAACTTTATGATTATATGATCTTTAGAAATTTCTGTGCTACACTGTATATTACAAATCAAATTCTCTTAGTTACGTCAAAAATCAAATAATACACATTGTCAAATATTTTAATTTACATCTTAGAATTGTGTCTTTTTTATTCATAGTTTCTTAACAATTGACAACGGAGTCTGACCGAGACCCCGAAACGTTTGGAATATACAGCAATTTTTCTTTAATGTGGTGTTATTTCCCAAGAAGTACTTAGACATTCAAAATTTCTTATTTTTGCTACCAAAATCGATTGATGAATTTTATCGAATGACTTAGAAAAGACTGTGTACAATACATCTACCTGGCCTTGAATGTCCATTAAAAAAAGAAAACAAAAAATTTCCGAAGACCAACTTCTATGCAAATTATAAGATAACCCCATTGTATTCAAATCGGGAGACTGTAACGACGCAGTACTTCAATAACAAAAACAAGGCGGTCTTTTTTAAATAGTATTTCAGCAAGCCTTAACGACCAGTTTTACCTACTTAATTCCCAGAGATAACGAATATCTCATAAATAAAAGTGTTTTGAGTTTCACCCCACATCTTACAATAGCTATTAAATGAGCTCAGTCCTCCTGAATCTGTCGTAAATTCCCTTAAACGGCAAAGGAGTCATCGAGAGATCACATAATAGAACGGAAAATCGCAATCGAAACAGGTTCGTTCGATGTCAGCAATTGAAACGTTCCAGAAAAAAAGCCCTTCTTCCATAAAAACAGAAAACAGCTATTTTCCAGAACGAGTTTTCGGTTTTTTCGCTGGCATGTACATCTCGGTGACTGAAAAGTCCTGACTCAAGGAAAAATAGAAAAGATATCCCACCCACGGATGATTTCATGTTCCTTTTTCTTTCACTCTTGTGTGCAACAGATTGTATTATTTGCTGATCTCAGGAGGGACGAATACTGAATTTTAAGGATGTTCGGCCTCGAAGCTATCGATTATACGGGACATCAAAATGTGTTGCAGAAATACTGATAACCCGTTATTGGTTGAAAAAATCTTACTCAGACAATAATCGACTACCATTTTCAATATAGAGTTTAAATTTCCAAATGTGGAATTTTCATTTAATATCTATTTATTTGTATAGCCTTAATTATATGATTATCTATAATATACTCACTGACAAAGAAATCGCAAGACCCAAAAAAGATGTTTAAATTTAACAGTGTCTTGGTAAAATGTAAATGCTATATTAAAGAGTAAATGACTAAAATTTTGTCTACAAGAACATATCGAACGATTAAAAGCTGTATTCAGAAGACTAAGAGAGTCAAACTTTAAGATTCAATTAGATAAATCCGAATTTTTGATAAAAGAAGTTACCTACCTAGGGCACATAGTCACCCCCGAAGGCGTGAAACCCAATCCAGACAAAATCAGTGCAATCAAGAAGTTTCCGATACCCAAAACTACGAAACAAATCAAAGGATTTCTAGGACTTCTGGGATACTATCGCCGATTTATCAAAGATTTTGCCAAATTGACCAAACCTCTTACAAAGTGTCTCAAGAAAAGTGCAAAAAGTGCAAAGATCGAGCATAAGAATTTATGACATGCTCAACCTGCAAAAATATTCTCTCAAAAGAACCTATCCTTCAATATCCGGACTTCTAGAAAGAGTTCAATGTAACAACTGATGCTTCGACCGTCGCTCTTGGGGCGGTACTATCTTAAGGACCTATTGGAAGAGACCTACCAATAGCTTAAGCTTCAAGGACTCTTATCGTCATCAGGTGAATGATAGGAATTTCAGATTATCTCTTGTATATATATTATACGCTGGGATCCCTAGTTATATTTTCGTTCGAGATTATATATGCTGACTTTTCTTTTGTAACAGTGTTCTTCCTTGTGAACTGCTCCGGCTTGGTCCCAGTTGATATTATAGCGTTCTGTCCACGAGTGATTAGATAGCCCAGACTTCGTTACCTCCGCCCTTTGAGTAGCTGTGCGGTGTTCCTAAATCCTGGTGTCCAGCGGTCGCTTCGTCTCTCCAATGTAAAGATTGCCGCATTCACACGGTATGCTGTATATACAGTTATTTGGTATTGCTGGTGCGTCGGGCCTCGTTCTTGTTATCATGATCCTCAAGGTGTTGTTGCTTTTGAAGAACATTCTGATTCCATAGTTGTGTGCAATTCTTATTAGTTTCTCCGACAAGCCTTTAGTATACGGTAAGAGTAGAGTTGTTACTGTGGTGTCCTCTTTCTGCCTGGGTGGTTTGTCCAGCTCTTCAAACGCCTTGGCAATGATCGTTTCCGGATATACATTCACCAAAAGGTCTTCTCTAACTTTCACTTGTTCTTCTTTGAGGGCTTCTGGTGTGCTGCAGATATTTTTCTCTCTATGGATTAGTGTTTTGATAATGCCAGTTTTCGTTGCTGATGGGTGGTTGGAATTGTAGTGAAGGTATAATTCTGTATGTGTAGGCTTCCTGTAGACTGTTGTTTGAATTCCGGTCCTAGTTCTTTGACACTTTACATCAAGGAATGGTAGGCACCCACTCTCTTCTATCTCCATGGTTTATCTATGTATGGTTGGGATTGATTCAGGTGCTCCAGGAATGCCTGCAGTTCTGTCTATCGGTGTTGCCAAATAATAAAAGTGTCATCAACATACCTCAAACATAACTTAGGCTACTTCTTACGCATGACCGCTTAAGCGTATAATGTAAATACGACCGATGTTCTAAATTTCCTATCCTACACAGCTATTGAAACGTTGTGGGATCAACCACTTCAAGACGATGGAAGTCCAAGAAAACTCCGGGGAACGAGTTACATTATCTCTCAACTTCAGATTAATTCTAGTACCTATATTTCCACATTTTATATATATTTTTTAAAAACGTTGCTTCTGGGCAGAAGCTCTCTTCAATTGTACTTGTATAATTATTATTGTACAAAGCGACATTAGCACTAATTGTAACATCAAATTTAAAGTCTTAACACTTTTCTAGATACAATCCTTAATAATAATTAATTATAATCAGTTTCCTCAAAGAAATCCTTGAACATTACATCCCTTCATAGCATCATGTACAGGATATGCATCCTGGTTCGAGTATACGCCAACTAAAGTGTTATATACAGTGAGGACGAGTGGGTTGGAACAAAGCCATTTAAAAATCAGGTGTTGGCTTTTTGGAAAAACGCTCGGATACGTCGGTTTTTTTTTGGACTCTGTTTTTGTGATGATGAACTTATTTATACAGGGTGAGACAAATAAATTGCGACCATCAAATGGAAACATTTGTTTTTTATTTTATTTTTGAATTTTTCATGTATGTGTCCTATACCGAAAATTAACAGTTATTAAAAAAATGCATTTCTTTCAAAATTGAAAAAAAAACATCAACGTAACAAATTAAATGTTCAAATTGTTGATCATTAACTTCCTGACAATACCAAAGATGGTTTTCAAATTCTCGTAACACTTCATTTAGCGTTTGTGGCAGGATTCGTTCTATTTCGGCCCCAATCCTATTCTTTAATTCGGCGATTTTCTTCGGATTTTTGAAGTAGACTTTCGATTTCACGTAACCCCAAAGATAAAAATCTAACAGGCTTAGATCTGGAGACCTAGTTGACCATTCGATATTACCTCTCCTTCCGATCCATTTATTTGGTAAAATATTGTCAAGATAATATGGCACTGTTCGCGAATATCATGGCTCAGTTGTTGAAGCTCTCATTTCATAAACTGACTGCACTTTGGCCGTGGGTTCGAATTCCACCAATACCTAAGGATGTTGTGTTGTTGAGCAAATGCGTGCGAATGCGATTTTCTAGTAGACAAATTTGATCTCCCCAGGGGAAGTATGATAATCACAGAAATAATTCTAGAAAATATTTAACAGAGCAAAGGCTTGCTAAATAACCTAAGTTTAAGGCCATAAATGGGTTTATGAACGGATGAACTAGAAGTGAATTATTTGAACCCACGCATTTAACAATCTCATACCCACAAAATAAAGATCTTTCTTTGTTATCACCTGCTAAACAAAACTTTATTAAACGAATACCCCAGTCAATAGAGATTTTTAAGTGACATCAAATTCAACAGCACACCGCTTATATCATCACATTAGTAATAGTTAATAGAAAATAAGTGACCTGCTTTTTATAGCAAATTCGAAGAAATTATGGAGGAATCCTAATACTCTCAATGGAAAATTTGTTAGAAATCGGAAAACTTTTAAAATGAGCGTTTAAAGGTACCGTTTGGGTGATTTTTCGCTGAAAACACCCGAAAAAAAATACCTTTTTTAAATTATAACTTTGTTGTAATAAAACCTGCAACAATAATTCTCCGCTCAATGATAGACTAGAATTAATTAAGATCAATGTGGATTTTGGTGGATAAATAGTTATTAGCAGAATTTTGCTAACGGTAACATATGAACAGGGTCCGCCTAATGGTAATATACCAAATACATTTTAAAACCTCGTATCATGTACTTCATTTTGTATATCTTGGATTTTTGTTAAAATGCAATAAAAATGGTTAAAAAGGCTTGTGCATATTGTGTTTTAAGTGAGAGTTTGTGTCAGCGGGAGACAGAAGAAAATGTGGTGGGGTTGGCAAGCCAATTTAGTGGAAGCAGACCCGGCGGGTTGCTGAATATTGGACGCAATTGAATTTACGAAAATGACGCAGGTAAAGCTTGACGTTTTAGATGCAGTAATGGAAAATTCTATATTTTATATAAATTTAAATATATTATCACGAAGATATTAAATTCAAGTGTCATGAATGGCATGTCTAAATAAGCAAAGTCAGTTAAGTGGATGTTAATATCTTTATAATTTATTGATGAGCATTTTACGTATATAAATATGCAATATATGTATTTATTTTTAAAATATCCTAATCGTATTCATTTAATGAACAAAAATATTGCTCAATACAACAATATTATAATTCTTGATTTACTTTAAAAAATGTTAACAAGTACATATCTATATACATTATAAAACATCTACTCTCGTTATATTTACAAAAGTGTACTTAAATTAAGTATAACAGTTTTTTTATCTGAGTAATTCCCATTATTTTTTGGCATGCTCAACTATAACCTACAGAATCAAAAAAACATTTAGCCGTTATAATATTAACAGTAATATTTATTAAATGAGTAAATTATATAAAGTCAAATTTTGAATAAACACACAAATTTCAAAGTATAAAATGAGATATATTCGTTCTGTATATAAATAATCCATTGAAGTGAATACATACTTATTGCATTCAAAACATTCTATATCTACAAAATTCTTGGCACCTTGTAGCGCAACCAGGCTTACGTGAATTCTTCTTAAAAAGCTTTGTTGTCTACTGACGCTTCGATCCCCACCTTTCACATTATTGTGCCTATAATGCAATTTTCACAACCATTTTAAACCACCTTTACGGGATTTCAGATAGACAAATTAAAATTCATTTTACGGAGTTCAAAATATTTAAGTAACATTCCAATAGAAAGAACGTGGTTAATATGATTGTAAGATATCCATCTAAATTGTTTAAAATTTAATTTTGCAAAAACCATTTATTCCACAATACTTATATTGTGAATAGTTAAATGTTTAACATTATAAGCAGATTAATCTTTTAATTTTTAAATACAACAAAGTTATGGATTTTTGAAAATTAGTCAATTTTTCTCGATTTTTCCTACTATTTCGGCGGAAAATACCTATCAGGACCTACAAACGCTCATTTTGATGACATTCCAATTCTCTACAACTTTTCCATTGATAAAATCAAGATTTCTTGATTCCGTCCAGAAACAAACAGAATTCATACTTTTGCTAGATTTTATTGTATAAATAAATAATTTCTACGAATTTGCTGTTAAAATCATGAATATCACATATCTACTAGGGATGTAACGAATATTCGCATTCGCATTAGCGAATATTCGCGTGTTTTTTAATATTCGCATTCGCATTCGTATTCGCGGTTATTCATGCGATTTTTTTGCGAATATGTTTGACAATGAAAAGCGTAAATATTATGATGTTACTCATTAGGAACATTGCACACTGTATAACTTACTTGTGATTTTAAAAGTTAAGTGGTACAGGTACTTGTACTTGCAATGAGAAATAACAGTTGTATGATTACATAAATGTCAACTATATATACATTTCTTCTGGAATCCTGACATGTATATGTAATCAGGCAACAATCTAATTGCTAAATAAAATTAATCAAGTTTTGTCAGTTTCATAACATGATATAGGGTTTTATAGCAAAATGAATTTCGAGATTTGGAAGTGTCACGGAAAACTAGCTCACAGAGACTCAAAATCAGGAGTCATACTGCATATAACGCCGTTTCCTGGTGATTTATAGGATAAAGAATTCTTAGGTTAACGAAAACCTCTCAATGAAATTATGATATAATCTTCTGGAGAATCAGAGGGGAGCGCAACTGAAAAAGGTTCTCCATAATTGATGGTGTCAAAGTGTTGACTTCTTTTTTAAATCAGTTTTAAAAACAAAATTGCAGGCATATCTAAACTTTGACCAACTTACAAATATACTGGTACTTTCTTGGTCACACTTTTAGTATTAAAAATAAGTGTAAAGCTTGAATATTTGTAGATAAAACAGGAGGTCACGTTTAAGAATTTGTCAAACAATAATTATTATACTACACTATATAAGTACATATGTTTTAAATCTCCGGATAACAAATTTTGCTTCGTTGGGTAGCGCTAAATCGACACACATCTGTATATACTTAGTGGAATGTCTTCTATGACACATATAATATCCAAAAAAATGTACGAATTAGATGTTGCGGTTTTAGTTCAATGTTGGTTCAATGCAAGTATATAATTGACGAAGGACCTTTAGCGGAACAATCAATAAACATATGCCGTCGCGTAAATAAATCACCAAATAAAAGTTAATCACTAACCTTTTACGTCGGAGCTCTGCAGGTGGTGTTTTCTTGGTTCTTCTTTCTTCAGAGGCTAGCCCCGCAGCGACAGGAACTGTTTTTTAGAGCTTCGTCTGGACAACACGTTACATAAAAAATAGCGACGTAATGTACATTGATTGAGCAAACAAACAATGCGGGTTGAACAACAAATGATGCACTCTTGTAAACAGAAAAGAAACAAAATGAAAGCGGTTTAGCGGTTGTTACGACCGGAACTAATAACTCGCGGAATCGTAACACTATGACAACAAAAAGCGGCCGTCTCTTCAGACGGAATCAAAAGTGTCCGTATAGTTCGGAGTACAATACACGAATCATGATTACTGTCTATATTTTACACGCAAAAAAACACTTAAAATTAGCATTAGCGCGACGGAAGGTTTTGGAAAAGGTGCAGAAGTTTAAAAATCAATGAAGTAATTCGATCAAATTTGAACTATACACTAAACAAATTGCGGGAACGCACCACTTAGTGAACTTGCGCCTTTGTCTAAAAAAACGGTTTATGGTGTTTCACGTTTCTTTTTTTTTGTTGGTAAGAAAATAACTAACTAACCTATCCTGTTTGTGGAACGCTCAGACTAGCTGCAGGCCTTTTGTCAGAGCTGTAAACGAGGTCTGTGCGGTTCAGGCGGTGAGTTGCGTCAAAGTGACAGGTACACGCTCAAACTGGGGGCGAAAACAAACGTCTGAGCGATCGAACAATATAAAATCACTACAAAAGCCCTAATTTAATTTACAGTAAGGACACAATGAATGCTTTGTATGTGTTTACATGGGACACAGCCTATAAAACCCCATTAGTTAGATAAATTGAAATAAAAGCACCATAACTGTCGTATTTGCGTTCTAACACTCCTTGGGCACCTGCCTACTTTGCGCCCGCCTGGCAATTGTGATAGGTAAAATTTCTTAACAAAATTATAAGTTATGCTTTTTTATAATATCGCCGAGCAACAAATTATGGCAGAACTCGCCATGCATCATTCTCTAATTTAAAGTATTGATGCAAATTTTATCGTCATTTGCTAGTACCATTTTCGCAGCTGGCCATAGTCAACGAAGCGAAATTTGTGTTTAGGCCTAGTTAATTTTGCAAAATAAGAGAAATTAGCTGTCAGGATGTTAAAACATACCTCGTCGTAAGTCAGTTATTTTTTTACCAATTCTCATGCATTCAATCTCATTTTTAACCGACTTCCAAAAAGGAGGAGGTTATCAATTCGTCGCGTATTTTTTCGCTTTTTTTTTGTATGTATGTTACCTGATTTCTTCTCCTGTGGTGCACCGTTTTGAATGAATATGGTCTTGTTTAATAGAGTATATATCCGGATTGGTGAAACTTTTGGAAAAGAATTCTATTGGTAAAGTGGTAAAATGTGTGAATGAACACATGCGTGCATGGAAATCGACCAATATCCCTAATATTTTAGTCGATTTTTCGATAACTCCTTATGGATGTGTATAGTTTTTTAACGTTTAATCTATTAAGGAAGATCCTTAGGTGATCTCATATACTTTTCTGCGACGTGCAACTTGCAGTTTTGCAGATAATCGCTGAAAATTCCAAAATTCTTATCAAAAATTTCATCGAAATGACATAACAGACATTTCCTCATAAATATTTTAGTTCCAACGTAATAGTGCGGTAATTTTAGGGACTGGAAGTTTTAATTGCGAATTTGAAAATTTTCTATTTACATCTCAAGCATATAGGTAGTAAAGCATAGCATTTTCGGCTCCTTAAATCAATGAGTAACAAGCTCGTTTTGTTTGTATACCAGGTAAATACCTATTTAAATGCAAATTTTTCCATTCTGCGAAGACGGTACTTTTGGTTGTCAAATTCTCCCGGCCTAATAGAAAATTCATTGTTTAGTTATAGCAAACAAAATCACAAAGTAAAGTGGCAGAAGGAGTTGCATTTATATGAAAATTGAAATATAGGACGGACTAGAATGATAGTGGTCCGTAGGCAGCCGTATATACGGGATGGTTGGAATATAGGGTGGACTGGACGTTTGGTAGTATAAAAATGTTGAAAAAACATGTGAAATTAAAATTATATAGGGTGATTAAAAAACTGTTATATTATGTGGACATAAGCAAATCATATACAGGATGGTTGAAATATATGCTGGAAGTGAATTATATTTATCCAGTGTGATTAAAAAATTATTTCTTTTATAGTCCATAAGAAGTTGCATAAAGTGTGGAGAGGAATTAATGTTAAACAGGGCGATAACATAAAATGTTAATAAGGAAATAATTTATGGGGTAGCCCACAAGGAGTTATATACTATGGTTGAAATATAGGACGGATTTGACTCCGTAAATATAGGATGGTTTCTACTCCGTCCTATAGTTTACAGAAGGCAGTTAACAAATTTATGCTTGAATTATCTAGTTATACAGGGTTGTCAAAAAAAGTTGAAAAAAGGTTACATGGCGTAGTCTATAAGGCATAAATATATTTTGGGCTTATTAAGTCAACGCGTACTAGTACATTTTGTTCGTAAAGATTTACCTTTCAATTTAAATGATAAAGTATCATTGTGTAATGTTGAGGCTTTCGATGTTACCTGGTTCTGTCTATTAAGATTATACATCCAAATAAAAAATAAAGAATGAAAACGACCTGAGTTCAAAAAAACTAAAAAGTTGAAAATAAAACATTTTTAAAAAAATATATAACCGACTTCTACCTATAACTAAAAAGCTAAAAATAATTATATCAAAATACAACTCTAGCAAATAAATAACACATTCAATGTTGTAAGGTACCTACCCAGGAAGTAAAAAATGTAAACATTAAAAGGTGCTCATTCTGTACAAATTAATTACCTACCAATCTAGTATATTTTTGAAGTCGGTGCCAAGCAAAAATCAAGTTTGATGAATTAGTAGATAAGTAAGCAATGGAGCATTTTAGATTTGCTTGGCACCGACTCCAAAAATCTACTAGATTGGTAGGTAATTAATTTGTACGGAATCAGCACCTTTAAATGTTTACATTTTTTACTTCCTAGGTAGGTACCTTACAACATTGAATGTGTTATTTATTTGCCAGAGTTGTATTTTGATATAATTATTTTTAGCTTTTTAGTTATAGGTAGAAGTCGGTTATATATATTTTTAAAAATGTTTTATACTCAGAAATATACAAGCTGTCAGAATCTTACTTTTAAACCTATACAAAGGTTAGATTCGTTCGTCACTTTGTTTTTGAAACTAATTTAAAAAAAATATAATTGAGTCCATAAATAAGATAAGTTATAATAAGAAAATAAAATTCCTTTTCAGAACTTTTAAACCTTACAATAAATTACAATTTAAACAGACAAACAGACATTCACTAACGGCGATTGCATTACCTTCATGCACTCTTTGGTAACAGTTATTAGATGAAGATCAAACTCATCTATCTTTCGGATTAATCGTCATCGTCAAAGCTTCTACTGAACTTGCTCGAATAAACGACACAGTAATCTCCTATTCTAAAAACAATCAATGTTGCATGAATTTCCGTCTCATTCTATTCCTCAGTTTACTTAGAACTCAAGAGGTTGATACCAGAAAGCGTTCACATACACGTCGCTTGTGTAACTTTGCACTTCACATGCTCAAGTTGGCTTGAATATCAATTTAAAGTTTCGAATATCTAAGAACACAAACTGACAACATCAGAGCAAAGTTTGGAAATGCCATGATATGAGAAAACTACTCAACACGTCAATTGCACGTCCCCTGATCTTGTTGTTCCACTCTACGATCGGATACAGAGAACAATAATTGATGAAGTTCGTAATAGACATCGACTTTGGGTAAACTTTGGTAATTAGAGAAGAAATTATTGTTAAAGCATTCCGAAATTGGTTTTGGGTATTTATCCAAAATTAATACCGGGAGACATCCATCAGCTAGATGAAAGTTCGTCAGTGACAAACGCGTGGGTGTTTCGTCTGTATACAGTATGATGAAAATGGTTTAGTGATTATTCATAATGATGCAAATGAGAGGAATTGTTATTTATGTGTTTGGAAATACTGATATTTTCAAAATTCATATATTTGTGTTATCCGTGACTTCTTACGTGAGAGTCTTGTGAAAGGAATAACATTTATTACTCATTTTTAGGGTTCCGTATATACAATATACGGATACCCTTATAATATCACTCAAGATTTCTGCCTCTGTCACACCACAGGCATTTTCTCCTAAACTACTGGACGGAAGAGGTTGAAATTTGGTATCAATGTATAGTTTGGTGACCCGATCAGGAGTACATATAGTAAAAGAAAAAAATTTGATTTTAGGAGTACTTCCGGGGGGGGGGGAACTAAAAAAATCGGAAATTTAGAGCGTTGCCCAAACTTTACAGGAAAATTAAGGAGAAACCATTGATATTAATTTTAGGGGGCAAATTATAGAATTCAATAAAAATTTAAAAATAAAAATTTTTTCAAACGCATCATGTAATATATCAAATGAAAGGTCTCATTCTGAGGAACACAAACATATTTTTTTTCATATCTAAAAAAAATATATTTAAAAAATATTAACGAAAATATACCAAAATTTACCCATCCCCCCCTTATCTCCGAAACTATAAAACGTAAAGTTTTGAAAAAAAAATCGGTTTATAGGTTCTGACCTGAAGTTTACTGGAAAAATAAGGAGAAACCTTTACTTTTAATTTTGGGTGGCCAATTACAGAATTAAATGGAAAATATAAAATTAAAATAGTTTCTAACCCATCATGTTATATATCAAATGAAAGGGCTCTTTACGACGAAAACAAATATATTTTTTTCATATTTTTAAAATAAATTAATTAAAAGATATTAACAAAAATATACAAAATTTTACTCATCCCCCCCTATCTCCGAAGCCATAAGCTGGAAAATTAAAAAAAGGAGGTATAGCCCCTCACCTGAACTTTACTGGAAAAATAAGAAGAAACCCCTAATATTCATTTTGGGGGGCAAATTATAGAATTAAATGGAAAATAAAATATTATAATTGTTTCTAACGAGTCATGTAATATATCAAATCCCAGGGCTCATTATGAAGAATACAAATATATATTTTTTTTAATTTTTTTAAAAAGAATATTTTAAATTATATTAAAAAATATTTTAAAAAAATTATCCATTCTCCCCGTTATTCCCCAAACTCTAAGACCTCATTTTTTTTGTTTATAGGAAAAATATGAAAAAAATCCCTAATTCTATTATTTGACCTCCATATAATAGAATTAAACGGAAAATAAGTTATTAGAAACCCCCAAAGTAATTTTAGGGACAAATTATACAATTAAATGGAAAATAAAAATTCAATTTTCAAACGCATCATGTAATATATCAAATAAAAGGCTCATTATGTGAATTACAAATATATCATATTTTTAAATCATTTGTATAAAAGATATTATCAAAAATATTAAACATCGACTTAATTCCCACTTTAGAAACTACACTATTTAAAATTTGAAAAATATATTTTATTTATATTTTTAAATAATTTGAATAACAGATTTAATAATTTATAATTTAAACTTTGACCTATTTTGCCGTTTTTCTTCCAATCTACAGACCCTCAAAACTCAGACAGTAGATTATAAAAGGCATCTCTGAAAGTTTATTAGTAAAATAAAACTCTAATGTTACTTTTTGCGGGCCAAATTAGAAAATTAAATACATATGTATTGTGATAAAAATCAAGCGAATCCTAAAGCAGATGAAATAAAAAGTCTATGTGTGGAAAATCAAAGTGTATATTTATAATAAATTTAAAACGCTTCCTTTAAAAGATATAAGGGTAAATATAAGAAAATGCACTCATTCCCTGCTTGTCTGAAACTGGAATATTCGAATCTTGAAGGTGGTACGGAACCCTAAGTATGCGAGTCCAACTCGCACTTGACCAAATTATTTAACCGAGTTTATCAATTCTTCGACATCATTTTTTTATGTATGCTCAGTGATTCTTTAAAAACGACTTGCCCAATTTTGATGATTTAAACTGCATTTTATTAAGGAATATTACAGAACGGTACCTTATCATTTTCTATAATGTGAGATTTACGTTTGACCAGAAAATCAGAAAAAAAAACAGTAATTAAGAGATTACATTTTAACGGATTCCAATGAATCTTCACTGTTTTCTCTAAAACGCCCGAATCAATTTGAATATTTTAAATTGTATTCTACAAAAAATTATTAGGTACAGCTTAATTGCGTTAAATTTTCTATAAAGTAAAGCCTACCGTTTTTCTGGAAATCGAAAAAATATGTGCAAAAAACGGCAAACAGGTATGGAACGTCAAAATTTTCATAACAAATATCTAGCTTAAATATGAAGATATGCCATGAAAGTATATCATACAGGGTGTTTGTAATAGTTTTCAATTTGGTTCATTTAAAGTCAGTTTCGTTTTGAAACGAAGTTATGTTATTGGGTTTACAGCCGAATGAAACGACAGAAAATATTCTATTAGAATACAGAAAAAATTGTTCTATATGGTATACGGTTATATATATATATATATATATATATATATATATATATATATATATATATATGTTATATAAGTATTTAAACAGACTTTATATTAAATTAACTTCTAATTATAAGGTCAAATACTGTCATTATTCCCACATTATAATATGATACTTGTTAGTAATTTTTATCACGTTCGACCTTTTTCATTTATACTTGGTAACCAAAACTGTACACTTCTTATTTTTCAGTTCACATAAAAACTGATGACCATCCATTTTGAAACGACACGCTTAAATTGTCTTTGTTTAACACGCGTGTCGACTCATCATTTTGTAATGTTATAAATACTAGTGTAGGACCTTCAGTCGTTAGATGATTAGTTGACTTATATTCTTATAGTTGAAAGTTGTTATTATTATTTTTGTATTTAATTAAATAAATTGTTTTTAAAAAGTGAATTTTGAAAATCGTAATATAAAAAGTGGCGCAGTCAGTAGGATTCCATTACGCTGCTAGAACCGGCGTTAGAAGAAAAGCTTAACTGGTAGCGGTGGATTCCAATCCTATGAAGGAAGAAAAGAACCTCGAGACGTCCCAACTACAACACGTAGAACACGGCAACTTCGATGTTTCGATTAATGTAAGTACAAACAATTAAGTAATCATCTCGCAAATATTTGTTTTACCAATTTGAATTTATTTTATCGATATATAATTTTGATTTTATTTTATTTTTACTGTTCGGACGTTCAATATCCCGGAACATTTTAAACCGAATTGTACTATTTTCCATTTGGGTTATTTTACTTTGTGCACAATTTTGTAATCTTCTACATTCTTAAAACAAAAACGTGGTAAACGTTTTGATAATTCTAGATATTTTATTTAATTTTGAACATCTTTATTACCGTATATTTTTAATCAACCGAAATAATGGCATCTCCCCAAACTTCAGCAGATCCGGAGACTGAACCCTACCGGCTTTCAGAAATCTTTTCCATTGTCCCTGAGTTTGAGGGCGATCAAATCTCGCTAGGGACATTCACTGATGCGTGCGACTGCGCGTATAATATGTCAACGGGCGACCAACGCTATCTTTTACTTATACACATTAAAAATAAGCTGAAAGGCAGAGCGGCCCAATTAATTAATTCACGCAACCCCGCGTCCTATTTGGAACTTAAACAACTTTTAAACTCTCATTTCGGTGATTCTAGAGATTTGACATCTCTCATACAAGATTTACAACGTCTAAGACAACTTCCCAACGAATCGCCTCTCACATTTTATAACAGATTGCAAGTACTTACTGCAAAAATGTATGCCAATATTCAGAAAACCTCGAATTTGAATGCAGATCAGAAGACAGCCCAAACGAGTCTAATAGACACTATGGCGCTGAACACTCTTCTGACCGGTTTAGAACCGCGTTTAGGGCAAATCATCCGCGCCGGAAACCCGAAAGACCTGTTAGAAGCCCACGTACGAATTAGGCGTGAATTACAACTGTCCTACTTCGAAAACCAAAAAACACCTAAACAAATTCCCCCTAAGCCTAATCAACCCTTTCGAAAGCCTAATCCGCAAATTAATAAGTGCCTATCATGTGGAAGATTCGGACATGACACGTCCGAATGTCGCTCTCGAAACTACCAGACACCAGTCTATAACAATAGTAGCGGCAATAATAATAATTTTAGACCAAACCCTTTTACTAATAATTTCTCACAAAATCAGAATCAACAACCTAGGCAAAATCAGTCACCCTTCAGACAAAACCAGTTCTCTAACCAGCCAAGAACGTTTCAGCAAAGTACGCAACAACCACGCCAATCGGTCATCCAACGGAATCCCGGTTTTCGCCCAAATCCAAATAAAACACATCACTTAAATTATACGAATTACCCTAACCAGGACGATGATTATTATACAGTTAATAATCAACCCTACGATGATTACAATAGCACTGATGATCAAAGGGAATATGATTATTATAGTCAGTCATGCAATCCAGAAGCAATTAATATTAATTATCATACTGCTGATAACTATCAAACTGTCGATTTAGATCCCTTAGAGAATCAAAACTATCAGGATTTTCTATCTCTTCCAAATTTAGACCACCCTCCAGACATAACGACCAGCCTCGCAACACAGATCCAAACTATCAATCTCGACGACCTGAACCCGAATATAAACTTTCCGGAACAGACATTTCTGTAACTACTCTCCATACTGTAAACTCCAAAAATCTGTACTATATCAACGATGCGACGGGAAACTATAAATTACTCATAGATACAGGCGCAGGAATTTCTATCTTTAAAGAGCATACCGTCAGAAATTATTCTGAACGATTCCCGGAAAATGTCATTATTCAGGGAATTACAGACAAAAAGATCCCCATTTCTCAGTCAACCCTTATACCATTCACTCATGGTAACCCCCATAAAGTATTCATATGTAACCTCGACATCGAGTTTGATGGCATTTTAGGGTTAGATTTTTTAGAACATTATGAATGTGTAATCGATCTAAAATCTAAACAACTCAAGACAAATTTCAAAGATATCACTCTTCACAAGGTCTCCTCCTTGCCCCTTTCAGATATCACTCCCTCGACAGTCCCCAACACATCGTCTCTAAAAAATTTCTCAAACTATATTTCTATAGAACCTCGTACAGAAAAAATATGTAAACTACGTTGTCACCTTTCCAACACCGACGCTGTTTTACATACCATCGAGAAAGAGAAAGTCAGACTACCCAATTCCTTGGTATATGTAAACCATAACGGGGAATTTCTAACTTCAGTTATCAATGCCAACGCCATCCCAAAAACAATTAACTTTGAAAACATAACAATAGAACCCCTTGTGCAAACACAACCCTGTTTTAACTTTAACGACTCGTACGAAACTCCAGATATCGACAGAAACTTACTCATAAGACAACAACTTCGGACTGAACATTTAAACGACGAAGAAAAAGACATGATTACCAACCTTTGCTTAGATTTCCAGGACATATTTTACTTAGAAGGAGACTCCCTATCCTTTACCAACGAAATTAAGCATTCAATCGAGACTAGTAATTCCAGACCCATCTTTACTAAATCTTATAGGTACCCTCAGGTACATAAAGAAGAGGTTAAAGGTCAAGTAAACAAAATGCTCAACCAAGGTATCATTCGTCACTCAACTTCCCCGTGGTCTTCCCCAGTTTGGGTTGTTCCCAAAAAGCTAGACGCCTCAGGCAAACAAAAATGGCGTGTCGTCATTGACTACAGGAAACTTAACGAAGTCACAGTAGACGACAAATATCCATTGCCTAACATCTCCGATCTTTTAGATCAACTAGGCAAATGCCAATATTTTTCTACATTAGATCTCGCCTCCGGTTTTCATCAGATAGAGATCGATTCCAAAGATATTCCCAAGACAGCATTTTCAGTTGAAAACGGCCATTACGAGTTTGTTCGTATGCCGTTCAGTTTAAAAAACGCCCCGTCCACATTTCAACGTGTCATGGACAACATCCTCCTTGGAATTCAAAATGAAAGCTGTCTAGTATACATGGACGACATCATTGTATACTCCCCAACAATTCACGAACACATTTCACGGTTGACCGAAGTCTTCAAACGTCTTCGCAAATCAAATCTTAAGATTCAACCCGACAAATGTGAATTCTTAAGAAAAGAAGTAGCGTATCTTGGTCATCTAATTACGCAACAAGGTGTAAAACCGAACCCCGAAAAAGTCAGTTGTATCCAAAATTTCCCAGAGCCAAAAAATCCAAAAGACATTAAATCTTTCTTAGGATTGGCCGGATACTATAGAAGATTCATCCCCAACTTTGCCAAAATGTCATAACCACTTACAAAACTTCTCCAAAAAGATGCAAGATTCTTCTTTGATTCTGATTGTAAGTCATCATTTAATGACTTAAAGAAAGCTCTCATTTCAGACCCCATTCTCAACTACCCAAATTTTGAAGAACCGTTTCTTCTCACCACGGATGCCAGCGCTTTCGCGATTGGTGCAGTTCTTTCGCAAGGTCCTGTAGGAAAAGATCTTCCTATCGCTTATGCCTCTCGCACTTTATGTGCCGCCGAAACTCGATATTCTACCATCGAAAGGGAATTGCTTGCCATAGTGTGGGCAGTAAAACACTTCCGTCCGTATTTATTTGGCCGTAAGTTTACTTTAATTACCGATCACCGCCCGCTTACGTGGCTTTTCTCGATCAAAGATCCAGGCAGTAGACTTGCCAGATGGCGACTAAAACTCGAAGAGTACAATTATAAGATTGAACACAAACCTGGAAAGATAAACAAAAATGCAGACGCTCTATCGCGAATTAAAATCAATTACTTCCACCAAATAGCCAATTTTCAGTCAAAAATCCACGCCTTCAACGACACCGACTCAGAAGACGAAGGTGAACAAGAATCCGAAGAACCCGAACTTAATGACGAACTACTAACTAACGAATTTAACAAATTTGTCGACTTATATAAAACAAGATCTCTAATTGACTACTCGAAAATCGAAACGACAAATTCTCAACTTCTCGACAAAACTCATAAACAAATTATTACATTCTTTTGGCAAAACAAGTTAACTGATCTTCACGATTGGATCATGGATGATATCTTCGAAGAAGATATTAACTTTGAAAACTATTCTCTCAACACCTTTGCCAGTAAATCAGTTAAAAATCGTAAATACTTTATAATCCCCTTGCCATTTGACCCAGAAACAGTCGTTCAATTTCTGTTTTTCATCATTTACAAATCACAGAATAAATTTGATCCCGAAACAACGTACTATGTCGAAAACAATTTGGAACTTCCAATTCTCGAAACCTTTTCTTATATCTTTGCAGACAAAGATATTAAACTGAAAATATGTCAAAACATTATAAAAACACCTTCAGAACACGAAATACCGCAAATTTTAGAAAACTATCATCAAGGAAAAAATAATCTTCATCGCGGAATCAACGAAACGGTCAGACGAATAAAGGAAAAATATAATTGGACCGGTTTAACAAAAAACGTAGAAAATTTCATCAAATCTTGCGAAATTTGTCAAAAGGTGAAAACATGTCGAAAAAACCTAAGTTCCCCTTTAGTTATAACAGAAACGCCGAAAACACCTTTCGAGCGAATTAATGTCGACGTTTTTGAATACCCATCGAGAAATTACGCTCTGACAGTTAGAGACGAGCTAACAAAATTCACACAGGCATATCCAATAAAGGATAAAACAGCAAAAACCGTCGTTAACACGCTTATCCTTTATTTCCAACATTACGGCACCCCGTTGCGAATTCATTGCGACTGCGGCCGTGAATTTGATAATGTTCTAATGAAAGACCTCTGTGAGCTTTACAACATAAAACTTACATTCTCAAGTGTGGGTCACCCACAATCCAACGGTTCCATTGAACGATTCCACTCAACATTATCGGAAATGATCAGAGCAAATATAGCCGAAAACCCAGACGAACATCCGTTTAACGTTTTGCCATACGCAATAATTACTTATAACAACACCAAAAATAAAACTCATGGCTTTACACCCTACGAGCTTATTTTTGGCCACACGTCTAGTAGACCCCCGGAAACGCTTTATAACCAACAGAACCTCATTTCCAAATACGTAAGAGATCTCAACAATCGTATGGAGTACTTTTACAAACTAGCGCGTTCAAAAACTGAACAACAAAAAGAAAAGGCAAAAACTCGATTCGACCAACACGTACCTGAAAACCGACCAAATTATAACATAGGCGATAAAGTATATTTGAAAGAATCGCAAATTTCTAGTAAATCACAAAATAAATATAATGGTCCTTTCCAAATAACTGAACTCTTTCAAAATTCTGCAGTCTTACTAAATCCCGAGACAAATCAATCTACAAAAGCAAATTTTGACAGATTGAAACCGTATTTTGAGTGAAAATTACTTCTTTTCAGACTCCTCGGACTCTTCACAATCGCAACATCTCAATATACGATAACACCTATAAACAACACCGTAAGACTCTTCTTTCATGAAGAAGGAAGCATCAAAATTTCGAATGACAAGTGGACATTGCTTGTCTACAAAGATCTCCACCCATTCGGTGACGCAATTTCCAATAATGACAAAATACTAATTACTTTAGTTGACACTATCCATTCAAACTTAACTACTCTACTTAGTTCATTCAAACCACAAGTACAAACACACGTCAGCCTTCTCAAACAAATATCAGACACAGTAAACTTGAAATATCAAGAAATATTCGCGGACACCAAAATTCACTTAAACAGACAGAAACGCGGACTTATTAATGGATTAGGAACAATTTGGAAATCAATAACTGGCACTCTGGATGCAAACGATGGTCAATATTTTAATGATTGTATCAACAAGATTACTCATGACGAACAACAAATCGAAAACCTACTGAAGAACCAAATCTCTGTTACGACTTCCGTAATCAAAAATTTTAATTCAACGGTCCGTAAACTACAAATAGACGAAGAAACCTTTAATAAAAATATTAATGAAATCAGGCAAGCCATTGCTTTTATTTCAGACGACCTTCAGTTCTTTGAGACACTTGTCAAAACTCTAGATTTATGTGAATCATTAATGGAAAGCTATGTCTTTATTCAAGATGCCCTTAATGATGTATTATCGGCAATATCTTTCGCTCGCATTAAAATGTTACATAGTTCAATAATTACACCGGCAGATTTGGTCCACTCACTTCAAATTATCTCTCACTCTTTGCACAAAAACAATTTGCCCCTATCTATTAATGCCCATAATATTGCACAATATATCGACATCATCGAATTGGAAGCATTTCAATTAGACACGAAAATAATTTTTGTATTAAGAATCCCCTTAGTAAACCCTGAAACTTTTACCCTTTTTCGTTTATACCCAATTCCGATACTTGACGACCGAACAGGGTTTCATCACATTTTACCAACCACAACCAAATATATTGCGAAAAACGATGATTCACTATTGTATACTACATTTCGGAACTTGGACAACTGCAAGTCCTTAAGCCAAGTTCAATGGATATGTTCAGACGTTCTCCCGTATCCTATAGATAGCGATTCAACTTGTGAGGCCCAGCTGTTGAAGCAGTCCACCTTCCCTCCAAAGGTTTGTCAGACTTCCATATTCTACGCCAAGGACTACAATGTATATAAGATTAGCTCAAACTTTTGGCTAATTACTGTTTCTGACATTTTACCTATCACCATAAAGTGCAGTGGAAACAGCGTTGTAACACTAACAATTACAACAAACTCAGTCCTAAATTTGCAGGCCGATTGTAACGCATTCATTGGCAACACTCGAATTCATTCAAGCAAACTGATTGACAATTTCCAAAATATCACATACAAGAGTCATCCAATTCAAATACCGTACAACTGCTGCAAATCTATACCACCGAAAAACTATGTCCCAGATCTAAAGCCACTCAGACTAAACAAGATCGATGCAGACGACCTCAACATAGCTCAACATAAGTTGAACCAATATTCAGAAGAGCTAGACAAATTAATAAACCAACCGTTTATTAAAAAACACATGCCATGGTTCACAATTTTATCAATTACATTAATCGTTTTACTAATCCTTATCTACATTTTCTATAAATGCAAACCAAGAAGACAATCCAGATTGTTGGCCATAACAACAAACGGCGACGATCCACCGTCACCTTCACCAATGCCATGTAGTCAAGTCAGGAACTTCAGATTCCTTCCCAAACGACGTCCAAGTATTCGACTCCAGGAACCCATCGAAGATACAGAACTCACAAAAATGGTTTGAAAAGTTGAAGCACAGCATCAACTTTTTCAGGATAAATGGAGTTGTTATATAAGTATTTAAACAGACTTTATATTAAATTAACTTCTAATTATAAGGTCAAATACTGTCATTAATCCCACATTGTAATATGATACTTGTTAGTAATTTTTATCACGTTCGACCTTTTTCATTTATACTTGGTAACCAAAACTGTACACTTCTTATTTTTCAGTTCACATAAAAACTGATGACCATCCATTTTGAAACGACACGCTTAAATTGTCTTTGTTTAACACGCGTGTCGACTCATCATTTTGTAATGTTATAAATACTAGTGTAGGACCTTCAGTCGTTAGATGATTAGTTGACTTATATTCTTATAGTTGAAAGTTGTTATTATTTTTGTATTTAATTAAATAAATTGTTTTTAAAAAGTGAATTTTGAAAATCGTAATATAATATATATATATATATATATATATATATATATATATATATATATATGTTAAATTAGGTGTTACATATGCAGTTGCATATATAGGATGGTTGAAATATACGGTACACTTGAATTATATTTATAAAGGGTGGTTAAAAAATTACAAGTAGTTATACAAGGTGGTTGAAATTAGAGTGCATCAAAAAAGGTTAAAAACATTGTTAAATAAGCATATGCAGTAAGAATATTTTCGTTATAGGGCGGAATATAATTACGTTATACAGAAGGGTTAAAAAAATATTAGAACCAGGTGAATTTACAGGATGGTTGAAATATAAGATGGAGTAGAATTATAATTATACAGAGTCGTTAAAAACAAGTTATATAGGTAGTATAGAACATACAAGGTAGTTGAAGTACGGGTTAATTGTTATTCAGGGTGTATAAAAAATTGTTATATAAGCATAAGCAGTTGGGGTATTTGAATCATAGGGCGGGTATAATATTGTTATAGAGATGAATTTAAAAAAAAAATTTGAAGAATTTGCATATACTGAGGGGGTAATAAATTGTAGAGTAAAATTACAGTTATAAAATTTATTTAAATTTTTTTGTTAAATAAGGTAGACCACGAACAGTTGCATAAACAGAATACTTGACATATGGGGCAAAGTAAAATTATAGGTATACAGGTATAATTTAGACAACAGAAAAATAGAAACAGTCAATAGTATAGAGAGGATTTATACTTATACTGTATGGTATTAAAGACATCAGGGCGGTTGCAATAATGTCTGGAATTTAATTGTAGTTGTACAGGATGGTTCAGAAATGATAGACAAATAAGTTATATTGGGTGACCAATACACCAAAGAATATACAGGGTGGTTGCTATATGGTGTGGAGTTGAATTATAGTTGTACAGGGTGGTTCAAAAATGATAGACAAATAAGTTATATTGGGTGTCCAATACATCGAAGCACATACAGGGTGGTTGCAATATACAGTGAATTAGAGATACACTTACAGAAAGTGATCCAAATAATAAAAAAAGTAATAAAGTTAAAACAATATGTGGGAAATATAGAAAACTAAGACAAATTAGAGGGCGAGGTAGAAAGAGACAGATAAAGAAAGATAACAATATGCTGATATAATCAATAGAACTTTACCAGTAATCAGATAAAAAAATCAACAGTTTTTACTATAAGTCAGTTGAACTTAGTTTTTTTAAATACAAATTATTACTATTTTTTTCGGAATGACACCTGCATCTAACTGGGCGAGTTGTGCATTAACAAAATAGTGTTAACGCTTTTAATTTTTATCCTACTAATAAGCAATTTTTCTTAAACTTAATTACCTATAATAAAAACTGTCCCTCCGAAATAACAACTAGCAACAATAAATATTTCCCGATCGCACAATTGTCGACAAAAATGGCGAAACTTCCAGTACATTCAAGAAAGCAAGACAGGATTCCTGCAGAAACTGCGACAGCAGATAGAAAAAGTATAAATATATAGGACAACGATCGGCGTTTTCAGCTGTAATTCAGCTGACATTAAAGTGACTAATACCATTGAGGTATATATAGCTTCAGAAAAGTACTAGTGATATATTTGTGAATCTGTAAGACAACAAAGATATTTATTTTTGGTGTCAATCAATTGTTTTAAATCCACGAAATTCTCAGCATTTTATAAAAATCTTTTAGACCTGTAATTTTATCGATAATTATCTAGGAGAGAAAGAGAGAGAGTGTAGAGATTTCACGAAGGGGCATCGTAGGGTTTAAGCATTTTTTTGGGAAATTCACGAAATTACTGCATATTCCCAAATATTTCCAGATCTAGATAAGACTCCGTACTCAATGGCAAAGAAACTATGAAAGAAGGCACAATTCTAAAATTTAAAATTAAAATGTTTGACAATTGTATTTGACTTATGATGTAACTTACATCATAAGTTGTCAAACATTTTTTTGTTCCTTTGTCATTGACAACGGGGTCTAACTTAGACCCCGAAACGTTTGGAAATATACAGTAATTTGGTGAATCGTGGTGTCATTTCCCAAAAAAAGTGCTTAACCATTGACAAACTGTGCCACAACTATCCTTCAGTAAACAAGTGGCATTATAGTGCACAAAAATGACAAATGAGTACGATGCTCAATTGGCTAAATAAGCTGTCACCGCCACTCGTAAAAATAATAAGTAAGAACAAGTTATAATTCTTTAGTTTTTTTTCTATGTCCTTTGGTATCTTATTTTTAACAAATATGATAGTAATTAATATTTTGGAGAAGCATTTATTACAAAATGTTTCGGTTTGATTGCATTACCAAAGAACACCAAAACTTGAATTTTTATTTTTACCGACTTCATTTGGAGAAACTAAATTCGTTCATCATTCCTTTACTATTTCAATTTCCACAAAAGTTGATCTAAAAATTTAATATTCAATCGAACGCCAGCAAGAAGTGTTCGTCGAAATCAAAGCATTGGGTGGAAAGCAATCGTTGAAAATACTGTTTTCAGTAGCGAACAGATAGATAATTTAACACTTAATGGGAAAACTTGCGGAAGAAAAATTACCAAAGTTGAGAAAAGGTGGTTGAGAACGCTTTTCTTATAAAATTTATTTCTTTGATTAAGTTTTTCACTGGGACGTGGCAGTGCAGAAAACATTTATAGCTTTGGAACTTCTGGACTTTTATAGAACTTGCTGGAAAGGGTGGTTTCTGTCTGATGAGTGTGTCACTACGATAACTTCGTAAAAGTTCACTGAATTAATTAAGTTGTCAGACAGTTTGTCGATTATTTAATTGGAAATTAATGAAAAAACTTTTGACTTTTTTGTTTGAACCTTAATACAAATGTATATGTTAGGTCATAGCCGAACATTAAAAGTTTTTAAAAAAATATTTATTTTATTTAACTGAAAGTTTAAACATTGAAATAAATTGAAGATTAAAATATACTTGGTGACTACCGTTCTAGAACGAGAAGTAGTAGTAGTGACCAAGCTTACATGTTTGGAAGTATTTATAACATTTGAAAAAATTACAATTTAGCGGAAAGATAAGCTCGTGCAGGTGGCTGCTGAAAAGTCATTTTAATGAACAAGTCTTTGTTTTCTATTTCCTGTTGCTCACGAGGTTACCTTGGAAATCATATCAATTTTCATGTAAGCTTTGACATTGTTTACTACGAACTTGACTTTGAATACAAAACAATGAAGCCTCTATTCTAATGAATCGTAACACGTCCCTTTCATATAAAAAAGTTGACGCTTATACGTCAAGTTTTAAAATAGTGCGTAAACTGCTGATTAATTGAATTTGTAATTATGATAGGGAAATGTTAGCTTTGCAGTTGAAAATTATAATATTGAATAAAAATAAGCAATTGATTAAATATAAAATGCATATGAATATTTTGAAAAATTAAAATTATGATTACAATAACTTGAAATATAAAATTCAAAATTATATAATGTTTAACAAGGATAAATTTTTTTTTTACATACATGTTTTTTTTTTCACGAAATGTCTTTTAATTGGACATCTTCTTCGATTGGTTCTCCCAGGTGGATGCTTTCGCGTCGTCTTGGAACGAGGTGTCTTTGAAATAGGCCTGGTGAAAAGGTTGGTGGAATCGGAGGGTAATCACCAGAACTTTGGATGGCTATAAGGGCTCGTCTTCTTCGTCTTCGGCATTTGCAGTAGACATATAAAATGATTAGACAAATTATTAGTAATATTGTCAAAATTGTGAACCAGGATAGACTTTTGGTTACGTATGGTTGATTTATCAAATCATCTAGTTTGTCAGAATATTGCGATAGTTTGTGTTCTGCTATACTGAGGTCTTCGGTATTTAATTTGTTCAATTTTAAGGGCTTCAAATTTGGGAAATGAACATTTGAAGGCATGTTCTCACAGCAACTGTATGGTACGTTTACCGGATGAATTTTATATGAAATATTTTGATAAGTATCAATTATCCTTTTTGCGAGGACTCGGGTTGAGCCTATGAAAGCACTGCATTGAGGTTGGAGTTTTAGTATGAAGTTTGTCGGCATTATTTTCGTAACGATGTTTCGACTTTCGCATGTAATAGTCACAGGTAACGGGTCTGATACTGAAACTAACCAGTAGTTTGTGGAAAGTTCTTGAATGTTATATTCTTTTGCGTAGATTACGACTGTTTGACATGTTTTTGGAAGGCTGCTGATTGGTTTGAAGAATTGAGCTTCACATAAAGCTTCACTATCAATAGGATAGGGTAAAATGTCAGAACATATTTTTGTTCTTCTATCAATGTCTTTACAATTTTGTAATGAATCCAAAGTTACGTAAAGCAATGAATCATCATTTCTAGCGATGAATTTATGATTTATTGGAATTAAATGATGAAATCCAGTATGATTGTCTAATATCGGTAAGGGGTATACACGATAGAGAATATAATTTTCTGGGTCAACTAAAGGGATTTTTAGGACAAATATTATTTTCGAATCTATTTGAAAAGCTTGTAAATCAATGATATCAACATATTGTGCAACAGTGGAAGTATATATGGGAATTGGAAGTTCATTCTTTTGCAAAGATTCTGAGATTGTCTGAATCGATTTCATCAAATCGTTCGGGGTAATTATGGAACTGTGTAATACTTTTAGCTTAGCAAAGGAAATTGAATTTAAGACATTGTCTAGAGTTTCCTCTATAAAAACATAGCTTGCCATAACAGATTCGCATATTTCTAAGGTTCTAATTTGAGCCTGGTAAAATGCGAGATCATCAGTGAGATCTGAAATTGATTTTTGAATTTCAACAATATCGTTATTAAATGTTTCTTCATCTACTTGAAGTTTTTGAATAGTCGAATTAAAATTCTTTATTACTGAAGTTGTTACGGAGATTTGATTTTTTAATAGATTTTCAATCTGATGTTCATCCTGAGTGATTTTATTTATGCAATTATTAAAATTATTCGCCATCAGAAGTGTCAAGGTTTGCCTGAGATGGTTTTCCATATAGTTCCTAAGCCGTTTAATATACCGCGTTTGCGTCTACTCGAAATATAGCTTCTAGTGTCTGCGAAAATATCTCTATATTTTTCATTAACATTTTTTGAAATTTGCCTAAGAAGACTTTCGTGTGTCACAATTTCTGTTTTGAAAGCCATCATACGATTAGTTTCTTCACTAAGAACATCTAACATATGATCTAAAATATTGTCATTATTGTCTATCGCAGATTTGATTGAATTAAGTTCTTTATAGATGAGGAGCGTCTACTTAGTATTTGAAATTTTCATATTTCCTTCTTCTTGAAAATAAATCCCTACTGTGTTGTTCACAGGATTTAAGGAATATTGGGAGTTTGCAATTTCGCATAATCCGAGAAATGCGAGGATTCTGTAAAGAAAGAAAGCTCTAATCAGAATACGGCTTTAGCCTATCAAAATTTACTTTAGTAATTTGATTTGTTGCAAGATTTATTAGTTTAGCTGAATTTTGGAAAATTTCTTTTATTTCAAATGGGCCGTTAAATTTATTTTCTGCTTTACTTTTTATTTGGCTTTCCTTTACATAGACTTTATCTCCTATTTTATATTCTGGTTGATTTTGATTTATATTTTTATCAAATCGCGTTTTTGATTTTTGTTTGTGAAGATCTGTTTTTGCCCTTGCAATTTTATAATAATGTTCCATTTTGTTATTTAAGTCGCGTATATATTTTGAAATCAGTTCTTTTTGATTGTAGAGTGTTTCAGGTGGTCTACCTGCTGTATGGCCAAATATTAACTCGTACGGGGTGAAACCGTGAGTTTGATTTCTTGTGTTATTATAACAAATAACCGCGTATGGAAGTACATTGAAAGGATGCTCATTGGGATTTTCTGCGGTGTTTGCTCTTATCATTTCTGATAAAGTAGCGTGGAAACGTTCGATCGAGCCGTTCGATTCAGGATGGTTTACACTGGAGAAGGTTAATTTAATATTATAAAGTTCGCATAAGTCTTTCATGAGTGTGTTATCAAATTCTTTTCCATAATCAGAGTGTATACGTAGGGGAGTGCCGTGATGTTGAAAAAA
Source organism: Octodonta nipae (assembly GCA_034190945.1). Classification (NCBI taxonomy): domain Eukaryota; kingdom Metazoa; phylum Arthropoda; class Insecta; order Coleoptera; family Chrysomelidae; genus Octodonta; species Octodonta nipae. Next base: position 175,772,673 of record CM067217.1, read on the forward strand.
GACTAAAAGAGTATTTATAACTGATGAAGCCTTTTTGTCTGAAAGGGGGTAAGCTTGGGTGAATTTTGTTAACTCATCTCTGATGGTTAAAGCATAGTTCTTTTCAGGGTATTCAAAAATATCTATTGTTGATTTCAAATGGGGTTTTAGGGGTTTCAGTAACAATGAAAGGGGCACTTAAATTTTTACGACAAAATTTTACTTTTTGACATATTTCACACGAGTTAATGTATTTTTCTACGCTTTCAACTAAACCGGGCCAATTGTATTTTTCTTTTATTCTTCTAATTGTTTCATTAATTCCTCTATGGAGATTACTTTTTCCATAGTGATATTGTTCTAAGATAATTGGAATTTGGTCTTCGTTTGGGGTAGTAATAAGATTTTGACAGATTTTAAATTTTATATCTTTGTCAGCAAAGATATATGAAAGTATTTCTAGGGTTGGAAGTTCAACATTATTTTCAACATAATAAGTTTGTGAAGGTTCAAAGTAATTTTGGCACTTATATAATATATAAAATAAGTGTGGAGCTACTTTTTCTGGGTCGAAGGGTATGGGAATTATGAAGTATTTTCTATCATTTAAAGATTTACTTGAAAGTATATTAATTCTGTCTGTATTGAAGTCAGGGTTTATTTCAAAAAAGTCATCGATTATTTTATCATGTAGTTCGGTTAACTTATTTTGCCAGAAGAACGTTACGATAGGTTTATGGGTTTTGTCTAGGAGTTGTGAGTTTGAAGTTTCAATTTTGGAATAGTCTATCAAAGATTTTGTTTTATAAAGTTTTGTGAATCTATTAAATTCAGAAATCATTTTTTCTTCGCCGTCAAAATTTTGGATATCAGGATTTTCGGGAATTAAGTCTTCATCTTCATTTGAAGCATGAATTTTGGAATGTAGGTTTATACAAGCTTGAAAGTGATTTATTCTGATGCGGGATAATGCATCTGCGTTCTTATTTTGCTTTCCAGGTTTGTAAACTATTCTGTAATTATATTCCTCTAATTTTAAACGCCATCTGGCAAGTCTGCTGCCAGGGTCTTTTATTGAAAATAACCAGGTTAACGGGCCGTGATCGGTCCAAATTACAAAACGTCGGCCAAAAATTTGACCTCGAAATGTCTTGACTGCCCACACAATGGCAAGGAGTTCTCTCTCAATTGTGGAATATTTGGTTTCTGCTGAACATAGGGTCCGAGAAGCATACGCGATAGGAAGATCCTTCCCTATGGGTCCTTGTGAGAGTACTGCACCAATAGCGAATGAACTAGCATCAGTGGTTAAAATAAACTCTTCATCATAATTTGGGTATCTTAGAATGGGTTCAGTTGTTAGAATATCTTTGAGTTGTTTAAACGAATTTTTACAATCATTATCGAATAGAAAGTTGACATTCTTTTGCAGAAGTCTAGTAAGAGGTTTAGCAATTTTTGCGAAATTTGGGATGAAGCGGCGATAATATCCTGTTAAGCCAAGAAAAGATTTTACTTCTTTAGGAGTTTTGGGTTCTGGAAAATTAACAATGCATTCGACTTTTTTAGGATTAGGTTTAACACCTTCGGGAGTAACTATATGTCCGAGATATGCTACTTCTTGTCTTAGAAATTCACACTTGTCAGGTTGTATTTTAAAATTTGAATTCCTGAGCCTTTTGAAAACTTCTTTAAGTCGAGAAATGTGATCATGAATTGTAGGGGAATAAACTATTATATCGTCCATATAAACAAGAGCTCGTTCATTTTGGATACCTAATAAGATGTTATCCATAACTCTTTGAAATGTGAATGGGGCATTTTTGAGTCCGAATGGCATACGAATGAACTCGTAATGACCATTTTCTACCGAAAAAGCAGTTTTTTGAATATCATTTTTATCAATCTCAATTTGGTGAAAGCCTGACGCAAGATCTAATGTTAAAAAATATTGGCATTTGCCTAACTGTTCTAAGAGGTCAGAAATATTTGGAAGTGGGTATTTATCATCAATGGTTAATTCATTGAGTTTTCTGTAATCAATAACGATGCGCCATTTTTGTTTACCGGAAGCGTCTAATTTCTTTGGTACAACCCAAACTGGAGATGACCATGGAGAGGTTGAATGTTGAATTATACCTTGATTTAACATTTTGTATATTTGAGTTTTAACTTCTTGACGATGAATTTGGGGATATTTATATGATTTGGTATAGACTGGTTTAGCATTGTTTGTTTGAATGGAATGTTTTATTTCGTTGGTAAAAGTTAGTTTATCACCTTCTAGATAAAATATATCAGCAAATTCTAAACATAGTTCGGTTATTAATTCTCGTTCTTCTTCATTAAGGTGGTCTAAACGGAGTTGTTGTTGAATGATATAGTTTCTGTCTATTTGTGAGGGTTCATATAAGTCAGAATTTAAATTTAAAATTTGAAAATCGGTTGAGTTATCCACAGGTTCAGTTGAAATATCAGAAAAATCGATAATTTTGGGAATTGCGTTGGGATTAATGATAGTTGTTAGAAATTCACCTTTTTGATTTACTTTTACTAATGCATTTGGAAGTCTAACTTTTTCTTTTTCTTGAGCGTGAAGTATCGCTTCAGTATTTGAAAGGTTACATTTTAATTTGAATATTTTTTCAGTTCTACCTTCAATAGATACTTTATTTGAAATAGGTGTCTTAGAATTTATTGGATTTTGAATGGGCATTTGAATTTGATTTTCTTTTTGAAAAGGGGTTTGAATTGAATTGAAATTTTCAGTGGAATGTTCTTCGAAATTAAGGGCTTTGAATAGGGGTACTGTTTTGAAATTTGTTATTAATTTTCTTGATTTTAAGTCCACAACACAGTCGTAGTGTTCTAAAAAGTCTGTTCCTAGAATTCCGTCGAATTCAATGTCTAAATCATGAATGTATACTTTATGAGGATCGTTTGAGCGAAAGGGACAAGAGTTGACTCTGTAATTAAAACTTTTTCTTTCGTTATACCTTGAACTGATTTATTTTCTGGAAATTTGGGGTAATTTTGGACAGTTTTTCTTTTAAAAATTGAGATACCTGCACCAGTATCAATTAGGATTTTGAAAGTTTTTGTAAGGTCGTAAATGTAATATAAATTTTTACAGCTTACAGTCAAAAGTGGGTTTACATAAAAGTTTGTTCTGGGAATTGGTTTTGATGTACATTGTCGGTTAAAGACAAATGCTGAATTTGTTCTTGTAATTGGTCTGTGTCTGGGGGATGGTCTTGGAAAGGAGTTTCTTGAAAATTTTCAGGATAATTTTCGTTTTGGAAATTTTCATTTTGGTAATTTTCATTTGAAAAATTTTCATTTTGGAAATTTTCATTTGGATATTCGTCTGGATTTGAATAGAAGGTTGGATATTGGTTATCATCAGGATAATAATTATTTTCAGCGTTAAATTCATTAAAGTTCTCATAATTATATGAATCGGAATATTCATTTTCATTTAGATGATGTGCTCTGGGTTGATTATAGGCGGGATTCTTTTGAATCACGGGAGGCCTGTTCTGAAATTGACCTGTACGTTGTTGCGTATCATTTTGAGGTCTTTGTTGGAAATTAAATTGAGGTCTTTGTTGGGGTGTAAATTGTGGTCTCTGTTGAGGCACAAATTGTGGTCTTTGAAGATTTGTTTGATTCTGTGGGAATCTATTGTAGTTAGAAGTATTTTGAGTTTGTGTATAAGGTTGTCTGGAACGACACTGATTTGATGTGTGTCCATTTCGGCCACAAGAATTACATTTTAAAGTTGGAGTTGGTTTCTTTGTTTGAATTGGGTCTTGCCGTTTATGATTTTCGAAATATGATAATTGTAACTCTCTTTTAATTCTAATGTTTGCTTCTAGTAGGTCTTTGGGGTTGCCTGCTCGAACGATCTGCCCGAGGCGTGGTTCTAGACCTGTTAATAATGTGTTTAGGGTCATGGTATCGATTAATGAGCATTGAGCATTTCTTTGCTCTGGGGTTGAATTTGCAGATTTTTGTATGTTGGCGTGCATTTTCGCGTTTAAGACTTGTAGTCTATTAAAGAAAGTTAATGGTGATTCATTTGGAAGTTGTTTCGATCTTTGAAGATCTTGGATTAGAGACGGTAAATCACGGGAGTCTCCGAAATGAAGATTTAAAAGGGTTTTTATTTCGGGGTAAGTTGAAGGGTTTCGCGAGCTAATTAATTGTGCTGCTCTACCTTTTAATTTATTTTTTATGTGAATCGTTAGCAAGAATATTTGATCACCGATTGCCATATTATGTGCACAATCGCAAGCATTTAAAAATGTACCGAGAAAGATTTGATCTCCCTCGAATTCGGGTACGATTGAGAAAATCTCAGAAAGTTTGTAGGCTTCTTCTTGAGTTTCAGCCATTTTTGAAATTGGGAATAAAATTGAAATTGGAATTTATTAAGATTGGGAAATTGAAAATTGAATAAATTTGAAAATATTTCACTTGAATATTTAAATGGGATTTAGAGACGAAAATGTGTATCTCTAAGTGTTATAAAATTCTTAAATATAATTTGTTAAAATAGAACAATCGTTCTGGTTTTCAACATATAAAAATATATAAATGTTTCAATAAAAATAAAATTGTTGCAATAATATCAAAATTAAATATCAGTTTCAAAAATTCAAAAAATTAGATGATTCATTACTCACGCTTTTACGTGGTTCATTTTCTTTGGTTCCCAGCAGTGAGGCAGTTCCGTATTCTACCAGGAGTTGTTTTTGAATTGTCTGGTTCCAAGCAGTGAGGCAGTTCCGTGTTCTACCTGGAGTTGTCAGCAATTCGATTTCTTGATTGTAGGTTTACTTTTCGTCAAAGGACTGGAATCCACCGTTCTCCGTGAGCGTAATCTTGGGTTTGCGTGTTCGAAAAACGTACGAAATTCCTACTGACTGCGCCAAATGTTAGGTCATAGCCGAACATTAAAAGTTTTTAAAAAAATATTTATTTTATTTAACTGAAAGTTTAAACATTGAAATAAATTGAAGATTAAAATATACTTGGTGACTACCGTTCTAGAACGAGAAGTAGTAGTAGTGACCAAGCTTACATGTTTGGAACTATTTATAACATTTGAAAGAATTACAATTTAGCGGAAAGATAAGCTCGTGCAGGTGGCTGCTGAAAAGTCATTTTAATGAACAAGTCTTTGTTTTCTATTTCCTGTTGCTCACGAGGTTACCTTGGAAATCATATCAATTTTCATGTAAGCTTTGACATTGTTTACTACGAACTTGACTTTGAATACAAAACAATGAAGCCTCTATTCTAATGAATCGTAACATATATGTCAAACCTGAATAATAAGAAATAGAAAAAAAAATATAAAAAACCTTAATATCTACGAATATATACAGTCTGTCCACATTTCACTGACTAATATTGATTAGGAAATACAAATATAAAGGAACTGGGATAGATCTACAAAGAAGAAAGTGGAAAGTCCTATACATGTAAACAACAATTTTTTTCTTGTAAACTTAGATGTCATAAATCAAACTTGCATTTTGAAATGTACATTTTCAATACATATAAAACCATTGACAACGAAGTCATAATCGACCTTGAATCGTTTGGTTTTTTCTCTCAATATACAGTTTTTTTTTCAATTGTGGTGTTAATCCCAGGAAAACATAAAAATAAAATATTTAGTGTTGTAAATTATAGATATGTATTGATTTTTTAGACAAGTGATACTAACTTTCTTAGGAAGTAATATTTGGAATTTTCTTTTTATAATTCTGTCATTAATATAATATTATTTTCAAAATAGTCGGAAGGTGTTGTGCAACAAATCATCAGTCAGCGGACAATAGAAATGACATTAACGATTAGAGTTTACAATGGGTTTTTTGTAGCTTCTATTTTGCGTGTAAATGACGGAAACTTTTAGGTTACAAAGAAAAATCCCCCGTTATTTAAATCATACTTTTGTAATTTCGCCTCAACTCTATATCTTATAGAGACAAGTTAACGTCAATAATGTTTAATTTATAATTTTATTGAATTAAGGGTTGAATTTCGACCACTGGGCGACCACTAGTATTTCCAATTGCATATTTGTTTCTTGAGTTTTTTGTCATTTCTCAATATTTCAATTTTAGAACAAAAGTTTAGACTTCTTAAAACTTTTAGACTTGGTATGCATTATTAGTGTCTTTTCATATTCATTTTATTTATTTTTAGCCTCACATCATACGATTCATGGGATTCACGATATGTGAAATTTTTCACCTGTTCTAATGTTCAGTTGTTTAGGTTTGTGTTTGTTTGGAAGGGTGTTTGCTTATCATTGGTGGCAAGTATATCCTTTTCCCAAGTCATGTTCTCTATTAATAAAAGTTAATCACTATATTTTTGTATAATATTGTCGGATTGAATTTCGATTCTTGATGCAAAAGCTTCTTAACGGAGGTCCACACTTATACTTACGAAAATAGATGAGAATGGTAATGAAATGCAAGAACTGTATTTGTTTATATATAGCCTTGGTTCCAACCGACACGGCACTTCCGACAGACAGTTTTTTGATTATGAAATGCACATACAACTCAATTCTCTCTGTAAGAAATAGGAGCAAGGGTAAATATTAAGAGTCTCTTAATAAATAACAGTAAATGAAAATAACATTCAATTTTTATACAAAACTAGCGCAATATTTGCTTTTTGTTCTGATTTTCTGTTTGTGATATTTTATGGGCAATGGGCAACGTTACCAGATTTATGGATGGTAGAGACAAGAATAACAAACTAATATTAGGATTAATTAAACTCAAAAAGTGCCCATCAGAAAGGATTATATATCAAGTTATAGAAGAGACCATAATGACGCTGGTATAGAAAGAGGGTATAATGTGATTTTCTAAATATAAAATAATACTAATGTCAAGCCACTAGTATTGCCTTTTTTCAACCAAGTATATGTAAAATATACAGGGTGTAAACAGTTTGAGTGCATATATTTTAGGTGCAGATAGTACACACCAAATAAAACAAAAAACTCTTATAACGTTATGGTCTATAGGCCTTAATAAGCAAGAAAATTCGAAATACATGTTAAGTAAATTATTGTCAATGTGGCAACGTCGCGCTAAAAATTTACTTGTAACGTGAATAATAAAGGAATGATTCATACAAAAAAATTAACAACTGTTATTTTTTTGTATTAAATAATTACATTTCTTATATGTAGTTCTTTTATGTGTTAAATTATTCGAAAAATAATTGTTACTCATAAAATTAATATTACTTATATTAGACAAATAAATACCCATGTACTTACAGGCTGTCATTATGATAGAGCGCTGGAGAACAAAGGATTCTTTATAGTAAATATTCAAAATTCAACATTGTTGCTATTACAAGTGTTTTCCCCACAAATTAATAGCATGGCAGGTCTTTACCTAATTGTATAATTGCCATTATTTGTCACAAACTAATACACTCGAACTCACAATTGACAACAGATATTATTTATTTCTCAAATTTATTTTTTAAAACGAAAATCAAATCACGAACGCTACGTAGAATGTCACGTAAATATCACTTTCACTTTCTGACAAGAACCGGTGCAGCAAAAAAGCATTTGTGGCAGTGGTCAGCTGTAGTACTGAATAAGGCATATTATATGCTATGTTGCCACATCTGTTCGGAGAAACATACGGCAAATTTTAACAGAATATTTAGAGTTTAAATATTAATTTTCTTTGTTAATACAGTTATTAAAGCTGTATAAGCTATTGAGTATTTACATATTTAGCTTTACAAGCATTTTGAAGCCGGACATAGTCTATTATTCACTGTAATAAAGGCTATATAACTTCTAACTTTCTTATTTTTTTTTTGGCAAAACTATAGTTTATTTCTGGAAATGTTATAAAGCTTTTTGATTTGTTTTGACCTGAAGTATTGATCCTCAAAATCTTTGCACTCAAACCGTTTACACCCTGTATATTTTTCCTTAAATAAATATAAGATATTGTAAAATCTTTTGGTGTGCTGTTTAAAATACACCCTCTTCCTATATCAACGCCACCCTAATTTAATGCATTTAGACAGTTTTTTTAATATATACTAGATTAAACTCTATTCCAACAGCCATTTTGAAGAATAGTCTGGAGAAGCTTTGATATTTAAAAAATATCTACTTAAGTATTGTTTCCCTAATTAAATCTATTATAATCAAATTGTCCCCGGTATAAATTGTCAGAAGTAGGTTTTAATTCAACAAATTTTATGTTAGTTTTCATTGCAGGTATCAATATTTCACAACCTTCTAATCCGAAACGTTTCTCGGATGACCATTTTCTCGCCAAAAATGATTCAAAGCCATGAGATCGCGTCAAACGAGCTAAGATCAACCTTTTCTGATCGGCGCTGAGATCGGTAACTCCGGGTGTTTCGAGTCTCTGTCTGATCCAGTTACATTGCTCCAAGCTGTTGATAAACATAAATTCGACGCCGATGTGTCGACAGTACGTCAATTCTAATCTTTTAATAATCTCTCGATGCGACAATGCTTTTTCTTTACCGCCGATAAATGTGGTGGATGGTAACTTAAACACTCTGTCCATGTCTGTTTCCTTTTGCATAAACTCCTTGACTTGTCTTTTCAGCTCTTCCGAGTAAGTTCTTGATCGGTTATCGAAATTGTAATTTTTGTAGACCAATTTTTGTGGCGTAGCATCATCCAAATCGGCGCTATTGATGCCTAGCGGATCCAGATTAGCTATGTGATGGCCACGTATCTAGTTTATGTTGTCGTGTAATGACATCTGGTGGTGATCCAATCGTATCGGAAACTGTTGTCGTGCGATCGGCATACATGATACCCAGCGGATCCATTTTAGCGATTAAATGCCCACGTGCCTAGGACACACAAGTAACCATTCATTCACTTTTTTTAAATGATAACTTCTGATTATAGCTTGTACAGCTAGATGGTCGTCGATTACTTTCTCGCTTATCTGCCCAGTTCCAAGGGAGGTGCCTCCCATCATGGGTATTAAGGCACCAATCGGTATTCCGTTTTTACCGACGGGCGCCAAAGATGGTGGTGCCTGATAGCCCGCGCCACCTTGTGCTGAGTTTCGGAAAAATGCGTCCCATGACACCAAACAGCATGATAAGAAATATCAGGATTAATACAAAATCATGTGCAATAGTTATTGCCAAATGGCCTGATTGAATTTTAAATAAATTTACAAGAAAAATTATGAAAACATAAACATATTTACTGAGGATGACACACTTGGTTCCATGAATGTATACTGACAATTTAGATTTATGGCATATCCTATCCTTTGTATTGGCTGTAGTGATGTAATATTTTTGTTCATCCGGGACTGTACTTTGAGTAAAGTTGTTTTTGCTATCAGGGTCGGACTTACATAAGGGCACTTTGGGCATTAGCATAGGGTCAACCACTAATATGGGGCCCCCATCAAGTTTAAACATTTAATATTTTTTAACAATAATTTCTGTTTTTTAAAATGCTATATATAATTGGCTTTGTTTATTTAAAGGTATTTTATATAACTATGAAAAAATCCATTTATATGACATGCTTAATTAAAAATAACAAATGTACAATAAAAAGTAGCCCCCACCAGTTTTGTGCCTTCGCCTTCAGGCCCTGTTTGCTATTTGAAATACTGGAATAAAATAGCTTAAACCAAACGAAGTGGTAATTAATAGATTCTTTATATAAAAATTATCCAAATTAGGGAGGTAGGGTTATACTTCCCCATAGCTCTCAAGTTCTGTTCTGTAAGGTTGGGGATTTAACTACAAATTTTTAGAGGTTTAAATGTCAGTTTTCTAGTTAATTTCCATCTCGAACCCATATTCAAAAGTAACTTTTTTCTTGACGTGCATTTATAAGTAAAAGTACTAATAAACAAAACTGTAAAATCTGTAGAAAATTTAAAATATATGACTGTTACTGGAAGAGTGTATAATATGAGTGTTAATACTTTGAGGAATAACAGTCCAAAAGATCTCACTCATAACACTTTGAAAATAGAGCATTCATTTTTACAGTCACCAACCGATTTTGTTTTCAAAATGCTTGTGAAGTTTTACCTGTAAATTCTAAACAGTTTTATGCCTCCTCTAATCTCACTAGTACCTACTGAGATATCATCCTTAAGTTTTGAGAAAATTCTACCACTAGACCGAAATGTTACCCTCAACATACTGTATTTCCGCGGGTACGCTTGTTTACATAATTGTCAGTATTTGTTAATGGGCTGTGTTTACCTTTAACGAGATTTTACAAAAACTGGATAGAGCCGTGGAGTTTGATACAGTTTTTGTGTTGAAACTGATTGAGTGCCTTTTGAACATCGGCTATGATAACTCTGGTGTTTATTAATGGAACTGCTGTGCAACCTTTGGTGTGTAACAAATGAAAAAAAAAAGTTTTGCACCCTAACACCAAAATACTATTTTAAGCACTAACTGCGTTAGTTTGTTTTACTCCTTGCTGACACTTAGATTTGCTGAAACGGCGTTGAGTGTTTAAAATAATGGTTTGGTGTTAGGGTGCAAAACTGTGTTTTTTCACTGGTATTTATTGTGTATGTTCATATGTTCAACATAAATAATGAAATAACTTGTTTATTAAATCTCGTAGACGGTAGTTTAATTAGGCCCGGTTGTTCAATAGAAGATTAAACCAAGATTATATGTAATCTTGGATTACCAAAAAAATGTCATTGTACAATTCAAGAATAACAGTTAATACTCTCTTCAAATCAATATCCTAAATGTCGGTCTTACATCTCGCGTCTTCAAATAACAGTTAATCTTGAGTTAATCCTGGAACAGAATAATGCCTCAATATTCATAGATTAAAACTCGTTCTTAGATTAGTCTAGTTACAAACAAAAGTGTAATTTAAAAAAGTTGTTATGGCTGATTTAATAGAAGAAATAATAGACGATGAAGAATTTCTGGAACTAGTACAATTTGTTAAACCCTTAAGGAATTCGAATTCGAAAAAAACATTTTCAAAAATGGACTGAAAAAGAATTTCTTAACAGATTTCGATTGACGCAAGATGATGTCAATATTATCATTGATTTTATATAGCTATAAAAAATCACACAGAGAGGAATCACAGTGTTAGTGTACAAGATATGTTACTACTAAGTTTAAGATTTTTTGCCACTAGTAGTATGACAGTGATTGCCTCTGACTTCATTGGTATTGATATGTCAACAGGATGTATGATTATCCATAAAGTATCCCATGCTTTAGAAAAACATGCTAAAGTGAAAATGATGTAAGACAAAATATTGCCACTTTCTATACCATTAGAACCTAGATAACCACAATGCATTACTTTGCTGTTTTCTTCGAAGTTTTAATTATTTTCAAAAGTTGAAGCGTATTTCGTGTTTCCCATGCTTGCAGTTTTTCGGTGTTTGATACAGCATCCGGTTTTCTATTCTCTACCACCTTCCGAAAATTGTTTACTAAACTAACCAATATTTCTTCTTCGTGAGGTTTGAAATTCACGCTTCACTTCTATTTACAAAATAATGAGTACAGATAAAATAATCTACAAGTACGAGAGACCGGTATAAAAATACGGGCATATTATGTTGTTGTTACGACATTCAATAATGACGTAAACAACATGAAACACTAAGAGCATATATCAAAGACGAAGAATAATTAGTTTCATGAATTAATCCGTGTTTAACAAATTCAGGATTACTTTCTTATTATACAATAAGTAAAATCGTTATCTTGGATTAAGTTTTAAACCGGGATTCACAAATTCGGGAGTTAATCCAGCTTTGAACAACTGGGCCTTAGAGATCTTTATTTAAGGTTAATGCACTCGTACATTTTACAGCCTGTATACTGTATGGTGAGTGTTATTCCTAAATATTATCTTAGTGTTGTGTTCTTTGGTGTACAGGATAACACAAACAAAATGAAAGACACTTGACCAACTCGGGTCACTATACGTCAAGTTGATGCAAGTAGTTGCGTAATAAAGTTAGCTCAAAACGTTTGCGTAATCAATAAGAAACTAACAAAAAAACTCTTACATGTCCTCTGAAATATATCTGTGCCCCTTGAGTTGTTGAAACAAAGATCTCTTTTATCCTTATGTGTAGCAGAGAACAGTTACATAAAATAAATGTTTTTTTAAAAGGTTACTTTCTTTCCCCGTCGGAATTGTCATTATCATTTTGTACCCTAATCACCGGATAAACAGCATTAATATATAAACCTGCAAATGGCCATGATTAATTTAATAATAACATTTATAATTCAAAAGATAATGTGTTGCAAAGGGTATTATCTGGGCTTAGTCCTTAAACCTTCGTCCGTTAGCGAGTTGTTTGGGCCTGCGGCATTTTGGCTAAACGAAGAGGGCGAGATCGGGGTCAGCTGTGAAATCTGTCAGGTGTTAATTTTCCAAATCTGGGTCCACATTCATCAAAATAAGGTTATTTAAACTCAGATTAGTAAATAATCTAACACTTACTCAATTTATAAGTCCTTGGAGCGTATTCAGAAATTATTTATTTTAGGATGACATTTTTGTTTTTTTATTTTACAATAATTTTCTTTGAAATGCTCCCTGGAGGCAACCTTCTAATTATTGTTTTCTGAAAGATTGTTGTGGCATTTCTGGTTTTTATTTTTTTTTTTGAGAAGAACACCACATAAACTTGAAAGTATGTGTATTTCAAATAGGCAATTTGATATTGTGATTTGTCATTTTTAATTTTTAATTTTTCTTGTTCATTTGTGTAACTTAATTTCCATTGAAAACGGGATCTGATTTAGACCTTGAAACTTGTGTTATTATTCCACAAGAATTCAGAAATAATAAAAACCGTCAAATTATATAAAATAGTCTGTGAAATGAAGATTGATGGTGCTAGAAGCTAGAATCTGATATTCAATCATGATAAATATGAATAGAAGCCATAAATTTACACGTCCTAGCCGACATTTTCATCGCACAACTAGAAGAATCCATTATGTCCTCTTCTATCTCCAAGAAATGTTTCTGTTATAGATGTGTGGACGACGTTTTAGCCGTCTAACATGGACTGCCAGAAAAGGCGAGAGCCTCAGAGTTTGTAAGTCTAATATTAAGTCCAGGTGCCTATAAGAACGTCCCTTCTATGGGTTTAAACCCCAGAAAGACTATTTTTAATGTAATAGTCCAAGAAATCTGAGTTTAAAATTTTATTTCGGTAAATTTTGTACAGGATCGCTCTCCCCAGGAAGCACGCTTCTGGATCCGCCCCTGCAGTTCACAGAGCCTACAATCCCATATTCATCCCTACAGATTCTTTTCTAGCAAATTAGCGGCAATAAATCTCTCATATACAGAAGTTTCAGAAAACAAGTTATATAATGAACAACGAATTTGACCTAAAGCCTATTAATAACTTAATTTACCGCAGAAACAACTAGTGTACAAAAATTATTTGTTTCCTTTGTTAATAATTCTATTTTAACAATCAAAATATGTTTAAGTGAAAAAATAGTAAAATTATTATTAACATCAGTTAAAAAGCGCACTAACCTTTTAACCAAAACAGTTGATAAATATCTTAAAACTGGAATTTATAAGCATACGTGTTCGAAATGTAATAGTTTCTATATTGGTAATTTGTTGTAAAATTTTAATACTCGCTATCAAGAAAATTTACTGCCTTATAGATTTAATAATACAAATTCAACATTCGCCAATGATTATTTAGAAACCGATCAATCTTCCACAATTTAAAACCGATATTACCCGTTTGGAATCATAGAAATTATAAAAAGTATTACTTACTAGCGTTCGTTCAATTTGATTCCAAATGACCGATTGGCATAAAAGTGCCCTTTTTGACATGTTTAAGTAAATTTTTTTTTATTCCCCAACAGAATGTCGAAGTAATACGGTTATCCGTAATTCTGTTTTTAAGTAAGTAGTATTCAGACGATTGCAATTAACTCAGTAGAAAGTTTACTCATTTTAAGTGTTTATAGGTCACTCAACAATTTGTATCCGTTTGATGATGATATAGTATATGCCGAAACTAGTTACCTTAACTAGAAATAGAGTGATATTAAAGTTAACTTCTGTTCATATTCATGTGAAATAAAGAATGTATTTTTTCTAGTGAATTAGAGTGGGAAAATGAAGGACTATCAGTAAAAAAAGTCAAAAGTGACAAAAATTAGTTCTAATAATTTATATAGGGGTCAAATTTTCTTAGACACTACTGATTAGTTTAGCATATATTATTATAACATGAATCAGCCTGTGTAAGGGTACCCAATTATTAAAATTCTCTTTTATTTTGTGTGCTATCAGATTACTTTAATCCCCCTTCCGTCACTTCCTTAAGGAAGGAGGATTAAAGTAGGAAAGGAAGGACGCTGGCATGGATCGCAATATTAGGGATAGAAAATTAACTCTACTGAGGATGATGTGTATTACATGTGGAATGTCTTCGATGGCACATTCCATAGAGAATAATATTCAAAAAAAATGTGTATGAATTAGATGTTGCGGTTTTAGTTCAATGCTGGTTCAATGCAAGTATATAATTGACAAAGGACCTTTAGCGGAACAATCATTAAACACGTGCGGTCACATAAACGAATCACCAAATAAAAGTTATCACTAACCTTTTACGTCCGGAAGCTCTGGTGTTTTCTTGGTTCTTCTTTCTCCTGAGGCTAGCCCCATAATAGCAGGAACAGTTTCTTAGAGCTTCGTCTGGACAACACGTTACACAAAAAATAGCGACGTAATGTTTATTTATTGAGCATACAAAAAATGCGGGTTTAACAACAAATAATGCGCTTTTGTAAACACAAAAGAAACAACATGAAAGCGGTTTAGCGGTCGTTACGAACGAAGCTACCAACTCGCGAAATCGTAACGCAAACAACAACAATAAGCGTCGTCTCTTCAGACGGAATCAAAAATGTCCGAACAGTTCGGAGCACAATACACGAAACTCCCAAGCGTCTAAACAGCTAGGGAAGCGAACCACGAATAACAATACTGTCTATATTTTACACGCAAAAACACACTTACAATTAGCATTAGCGCGACGGAATGTTTTAGAAAAGGTGCAGAAGTTTAAAAATCAATGAAGTAATTCAATCAAATTGAAAACAATACACTAAACAAATTGCGGGAACGCACCAACATGCTTAATACTTTATTAAGCTAAAATCGTGGAGAATATTATCACATGTCAAGAATAAGACAATCTAAATCGACATTATGCATCTCATTCTCCTTACTGTCAATTTTCCTCTTTATGTGCAAATCTCGAGAAAATAGGGAAATAAATTATTAATTCCTTTTCCACTTACGGATTTGTACAAAACCATCTTTTTTCTAGAAGTTCTGATATAAGTAGTGATAGTTTTCGTGGTATGGCTTGATAAGAGTTCTTTTTAAATAAGGAAACAAATTATTATATTTGAAATAATTCATTCTCCTAATAAACTCAAGATTTGCTGTATACGTCGTTTACACGTTTTTGTAAATGCCAGTAATAGTTTTTCATTTTTTTCAACCCGGTAAACAATAACAAATGCAAGCCCTGATGAAGCTTTGAATATAATAAAGCGAAACTTTGGCAAGCATTTAACAACCTGTTTATTTTGATTGTCCTATTCCGACTATTCTTTTTGGCATACAAAAACATAAACTGACAAAAGGATAACTAAAAAAAATGTAGTAACACTAATAGGTAAACACTTGGTAATATTTCTTCGAGAATTTACAATTCACTAAATCCAAGACCAAATATTGTTTCTATTGTCAAATAATTCTACTTCTTCTTTCGGTTTTTACCCTCCTGGGTTTATATTATTTTATATATTTTTCCCAAGTCAAAATAGGTCGGCCTTTTTTTCTTTTTCCTTGTGGTGACAATTCTATATTTTTTTTGGCCATCTGCTCTCTCGCATTCTTTAACATGCCCATACCATTGGAGTGCTCGATTTTCCAGTGTCTTACAACAAACTTATTGTTGTTCCCAGTTATTTAAAAACATAAATTATCTGTTGTATTGTAAAGTGTTGTCTATGTCTCTACAAAGCCAGTGTTCATCTTTTTCGTCCTTCAGTCTTTGCTTGACAGGTTTTCTTAGGTTTTGATACTCTTTTCTTGTTGCTGTTGTTTTATTGGTTAACCATTTCATGTAATTTTTTTTCTTTTCTTTAATAAGATCCTCTAGCTCTTATGTGAATTGTTCTGTGTATCGTTTTAGTGTGTTCTCTATTCATAGAGCTTCTCTAGCTGCTTCAAGTAATGTATTCTTCAAATTCTCATAGATCTCTTTTGGAGACCCTTCCATATTCATGTCTAGTTTTTTGTGTATTCTATTCAGAAATAACATTTTTACGCTGTATTGTTTCAGTAGGTCAGCTTTGAAAACAATTTCTTATGTCTCTTCTAGTTCAGTTCCTTCAATTGTTAAATCGTTTCTTTTCTTACACTTGCCATATGTCATGTGGCTTATGAGCAGGTGATGGTTGCTAGCACATTCGACTTGTCTATATATCCTTACATCTTTCAAATGAATTTTCTGTCATAATTAGAAGACCATGTCAAATAATTAATTTTATATATTAACGTGAAGTGAATATGGACATTTTGATCTCCTAAATGTCCATATTCAAGGGAAAACTAGGTTAAAGACATCCAACATCATAAGTTCCGCTGTGTGTAACGCCATTTGCGATTTCCCGAAAGAGTTCGCATATTAAGCAATGAAGGTTCTAGACTAGAAACAATATAGTGTATTGCGTTTAACGGATTGTAAAATCTCGAAAAGATAGTATCACAATTGCCTTGAGATGTTTAACACAGCACTAGTCCCAATTTGAGGTTTCTGTGGGCTAGTCAGAAAGTCAGAAATATTGATATTTTAATTATTAACAGTTACAACGTAGACATTGTTATTTTGATTTTTAGTTGTGGTAAGTAGCAATATATAATACAAATAGGTTGAACATCAGTTCTTAATTCTGTTAAGGTTTATATCTATGTATATCCTGGCTCAATTCGGTATACTACCCGTATAGATAAAAATGAATTAAGTTGTCTTCATCATCCCAAAAAACAAAATCGATATTTAGAATTTCAGAACATTTTTTTATTACGATACTTTTGAAAAATAGGATTAAGTGAAACACTATTGTCAAAATGTTCAATACTATACCACTAATAACGAATTCATTTCATTTCGATTCTTTAATTCTTCACTAAGATTGGAATCCCTTCTGAAAGCTAAACTACAACAGTCTCTGGGTCCCTTAATTTTCTGTCGTCCACTTCCTTTTCCGCCATTATTTCTGTGGTCCGAATCCACAAAGAGACGGAGCAACTCTAGAAACAAAAGGAAATGAAACTTCGAGATTCCTTAAGTCCAGTAAGAGAACAATAGCCTTTACATTCCGATTCACTGATTCACTATTTAACCTATCAACCCGGATCTGTCACCACGCAAAAGTTTCTACGTACTTCATTATATTGAGAAAAGTTTTCACCCTGAGTTTCTTCAAGATTAAACGACCCTTCCTCCATTTGGTGTCTAGGGCTATATGAATTATAATATGCGTTTTTAGGAGACTTCCTGAAATTAAAACAGAAACGATATTATGTAAGTTTTTTGAAGGTGTATGAGATTGCCAGTGAAACGAAGTAATTTTATATTAGAAAGTTCGTGAAAGGTTTCATTTTGGAAAGTAAGTGGTTGTTAGGAGTTTATAATGTAATAGGTTTTCTTGTGCCTAAAGTCTCGCTATACCTGAAGTTATTAGATCGTAAAGTTTTATTTGATGTTAGTAACCTTACTGTATGCGGAATATCTATAATGTCTATTCTAGTTCATGGTTACTGATAGACTTTCACATATGAGTTTTGTTGAATAAAATTGTAGGGCGGGATCGATATTAAAATGACGACGTTTCGGAAGAGTCACATCTGTCCTCATCAGCTCGGTCCACATAATTCTCAAATCTGCCTGTTATCGCTTCTAGTTACTGGAATATTCTTATAAAATATTTTATCGTAAAATAAATTGCGCCTTCTAGAAGTTTCAGGAAAAACTAATATTCAGAGACCTCAAATCGGGAGTCGTACAGTGTGGAACGGCGTTTCCCTGTGATTCCTTGGAGAGTAATCACATGAAAATAATCGTGCGTTAACTAAAACCTATTACAAAAGTTATTAATCGAACTTTTAGAGAATTTTTCAATCCATTGAACGCAAGACAATATGTTGTTTCTAGTCGTGAACCTTCGAGAACCTACATCAATTCAGCTCCACCCAACTAGTTAAAATTTCAAAGATTTTTTTTGTATTTAGTACATATAACCGAATTTAATATTTTATCGTCAAATTAATTGCAACATCTTGGAGTCCCAGGAAAAACTAACTCACAGAGACTCCAAATACGGAGTTTATTTTTTGTGTGATTTTCATCCCGGGAATCACAGGGAAACATCGTTACAGACATTACGACTCCCTACTTGAAGTATCTGTGAGCTAGTATTTCCTGAAACTCCTAGATGTCGTAATTCATTTCACGTTAAGTGTTAAATTCAGTTATATGTACGAAATAAATAATTTTTCCAAGTTTAAATCAGTTGACAGGAGCGCAACTGATGAAGGTTCTCCAAAAGAACAATATATTCGCTGCATTCAGTAGATTGAAAAATCTCTTAAAATGAAGGTTTTCCAATAACTTCGGTTAAGTTACTCTTGGGACACCACAGTGTTTTTTATACGTTGGTGTAATGACTTTCTTTTGGTACCTTTTTGGAAAAATAGACTTCCTGGTCCTTTTTATCAAAACAAAACATGAAGTGACTACCTGCCTAACATTCAGCACACAGATGACACCACTCAAGATACAGCATGAAATTTGTATCTTCCATAACGGGTGAAGCGAAGTGAGTTAAGTCGTGTTTTAGAAGTACTCCTAATTAATCCCGTAAATAAGTGGTTAATACTTATAAATAAGAGACGAAATTTGACAAGTGCATAATTAAAGTGTTCATGTGCCATCTGGGAAACTCAGCATATAGATATAAGGTCTGCTTTCATTACAATTTTTATTAAAATATTTCCCGTCACAGTGATTTCCAAAGTCATAAATTTACATCGGACATTTTTTGTGATGCCCGGCATTTGTACTTTTTGTAGTAACTCTACGACCCGAACGAATCCAGGTGTTTCTTGTGACAAATGCACAAAAAACTATTTTAAAATGTGTGAAATTACCTAGTAGTTTTTGTGAGTTCTCTCCGGATTCCGGTGTTAATTGGGTTTGTCAAAAATGCAGAATGGATTGCAACGATGACAACTCTAAAATTGATCAGTTATTAACAGCAGTTAATTTAATTAGATCTGAATTGAAAGATTTCAAAATTAAACATGCCGAAATTATTGAATCTTTAAATTTTTATGGAAATAAAATCGACGACTTTGGATTACGTATGGATCACTTTCAACAAACCGTAAGCGTTGTTCCAGGGCTTAAAGAAGAAGTAAATGTCCTAAAAAAACAATGTTCACAACTGAGTTCTGAGTTAGAAAATTTACAACAACAAGGCAGATTATGTAATATTGAATTGTGCGGAGTCTCTGAGAAAAGAGATGAGGATTTAAAGCTCATTGTTCAAAGTATTTCAGAGCTCATCGAATTTAGAATGGCTGATAACCATATAATCGAGTGTCATCGGGTAAAAACCCATCCTAACAACAAGGGCAATTCTAATATCAACCGCAATATAATTATAAAATTTAAAAATCAAGTCATGAAAAGGAAATTCATTGAAGCGGCTCGTGCAAACAAAGATAAATTGATTAAATCTGCTTTCAGTACTGGCAAAATATTCATTAACGAGCATTTATCTCCTTTTTATAAAATTCTGTACAAACAAGCAAGGGA
Organism: Octodonta nipae; assembly: GCA_034190945.1. NCBI lineage: Eukaryota > Metazoa > Arthropoda > Insecta > Coleoptera > Chrysomelidae > Octodonta > Octodonta nipae. The sequence continues at coordinate 175,792,643 of CM067217.1, forward strand.
ATTCAGTTTATCTAATAACTACAAGTACTGCTGGGTCAAGGACTGCAAAATATACATAAAAAAATCGGAATCCTCCAAATCCTTTTTGATTTCCTCCATTGATGTACTGCAGAAGATTGGAAATCCAGAAGTGCCTTAGTGACAGTATATTAAGACTCTTGTATTAAGATTATTGTGTAGCATTTTTTCAAGTTCAACGAATTTCATCTCTACTACCAGAACACTCGCGGATTAAGAACTAAAACAAACAGTTTTTTTCAGTCGGTATGTTCAGGTAATTTTGACATTATCTGTGCTACAGAAACATGGTTACAAGAAGAAATCTTGGACTCCGAATTATTTCCCTCCACATATACAGTGTATAGAAGAGACCGTGACTTAATTAATAGTGGTAAAAGTGATGGTGGTGGCATTTTGATAGGGGTTAAGAGTAATATAGTATCAAAGACTTTACCTTCGTGGCATTCAAATGGAAAAATTGAAGACTTATGGGTATCATTATCCTTGAGTGAAGGTAAAAAACTATTCATTTGTTGTGTATATATTCCCCCAGATAGTACAAACGAAGATTTTATAACTCACTTTGAGAAAGTTGAAAATATTATAAACACCAACCCACAACAATGTTTTCTTTTTATTGGTGATTACAATTGTTCTGATATAACTTGGAAAACTAATAATGAGAATCCGAATACTTTTTCGCCTTCCTCAGGACATGATGGTCGAAGTGAATATTTTAAAAACTTTATTTATCTTGTTGGATTAAAACAATTCAATAACATTGCAAATTCTCACGGAAAAATTTTAGACTTAGTTTTATCAAATAATCTTGATATAAGTGTTCATGAATCTTTGTCACCGTTTGTCCCTGAGGATTTGCATCATAAGGCTTTAGAAATAATATTACAATTATCTGTTGAAAAATTACTGACGCGTAAGCCCTACAGACAACACTTATTTTATAAGGCGAATTATGATAATATCAAAAGTAATCTTGATGATATTTTGTGGAGAGAAGTACTGGATCATGATGATATCAATGTTTGTGTTGATGTTTTTTATAATATTCTTGATAACGCGATTGAAACTCATGTTCCGGTTAAGGTTTTTAACAAACATGGTAATCCTAAATGGTTTTCATCATATTTAATTCAATTAACGAAGAAGAAAAACAAATTTCATAAACGATGGAAAACATATAAGGATGCTAATGACTATACACGATTTTCTGAATTGAGAAAAGAAGTTAAAAAAACAATAAACAAAGATTATAAAAATTATGTTACACAACTGGAGGAAAACATTAACAAATCTCCGAAACAGTTTTGGTCGCATGTGTCTAATAAACGTAAAAAGTGCGCACTGCCCTTGATAATGAATTATAAGGATAGGGAATACACAGGATCTGTAGAAATATGTTCAGCTTTTTCTGAGTACTTCAGCTCAGTTTTTGTTGATAACAAGAATCCCTCATTGATTCATCATATTAATTCCAATATAAATTTTGATATTACTTCAATTTCTAGAAATCAGATTACTAATGCAATTAAATCTTTAGATATTAACAAGGGTCCGGGCCCTGACGGAATTCCAGCCGTTTTTATTAAAAACTGTGCTAATGAGCTTATCGAGCCTTTGTGGATTATCTTTAACAAGTCACTGGCAAGCGGCTGTTTTCCAGATAAGTGGAAAATGGCCCAAGTTGTCCCCATATTTAAGTCTGGTGTTAAGAATATTGTAAATAACTATAGGCCAGTATCTTTATTAAATTTAACGGGTAAAATTTTTGAAAAAATTCTGACTCAAGAGCTATTCTTTCTGGTTAAAGATCGTCTTACCATATTTCAGCACGGATTTTTTAAGAAAAGATCAGTAGCTACTAATTTAGTGCCTTTCATTCAGTATATATATAATGGGATGGAAAACGGTCAGTCAGTATGTGCTGTGTACACCGATTTTTCCAAAGCATTCGACAAGGTACATCATCCGACACTGGTCGCCAAACTTATAAATTTCGGTGTGCATGGCATGGTACTGGATCTTATTTGTTCATATATCTCCAACAGAACCCAGTATGTTGCTCTAAACAATGTAAAGTCTAGAGTCACTCCTATTAATTCGGGTGTTCCACAAGGGTCCCACTTGGGTCCCTTATTATTTAGTATTTTCATTTCAGACGTAGTTGAATGTTTTTCTTTTTGTAATGTACTTTTATATGCTGATGACATGAAAATCTATCGAAAAATCTCAACAATTAATGATTACCAATTAATGCAAGCCGACCTTTATTGCTTTTTTAATTTCTGTCAAATCCACAGATTAATATTGAATGTAACGAAGTGCAATTGTATACTATTTTCAAGATTAGTTAATCCACCACTAGTTGATATGACCATCAATAATGATATTATTCCTCAAGTGACCCAAATTAAAGATTTAGGAGTTATTATGGACAAAAAGTTAAGCTTTGATAACCATATTTCCTTTATGGTACAAAAAGCCTTAAGGCTCCTGGGCTATATACTAAGAAATACAAAAGATTTTAAAGACCATAGTACAGTGATAAGGTTGTATATTTCTTACGTAAGATGTTCTTTAGAATATTGCAGTATGGCATGGAATCCTATGTATGATAAGTATATAAAATATAGGTATTTTAGGTTTCGGCATTACCAAGAATATAGTCACAACTTGAGATTCTACAACCTTCAGCCACTGTTTATCAGAAGAGAATTTGCCGATATTTGTTTTATTTATAAAGTTATTAACAATATGTTGTGTTCTGAATGGTGTCTGAAGAATTTACCAATTAATTGCAGTTTTCCTAGAACAAGACACAAACAGATTTTTTACGTTCCTTACTATTCTACCAACTACTACGGTAACTCCCCGTTAATAAGAAGTATGAATGCTTATAATATAATTTGTCATTTAAACGTAGATATCTTTTCCTCCAATTTTAATAATTTTAAGAAAAATTTAACTAGATCGTTACAAGAGTTTTATAATACAGGCGTAAACAGTGATATATAAACATGATCCACATTATAATTTAATAGTTTTTATGTTTTTCTCTTTAGATATTGTTAAGTTTGGAACTTTGTTGTTAATTAATTATTTCGAGTTCACCTATTTGTAATTTTCTATTTGTCACTGTGTGTCATCTTTATTAAGGGTTTCCCTTAGGGACAACCTGTAAGATGACCTATTGTATAAATAAATAAATAAATAAATAAATAAATAAAAATGTAGTTATATAGTTGCCACAAATATGTATTATAAAATAAAACATTTAAAAAAAATATATAACCGACTTCAACTTATAACTAAAAAGCTTAAAATAATTATAACAAAATACAAATGTTGCAAGTAAATTACACATTCAATGTTGTTAGGTACCTATCCAGGAAATAAAAAATGTAAACATTAAAAGGTGCTCATTCTGTACAAATTAATTACCTACCAATCTAGTATATTTTTGAAGTCGGTGCCAAGCAAATCTAAAATCCTTCATTGCGTACTTATCTACTACTTAATCAAACTTGATTGTTGCTGGGCACCGACTTCAAAAATATACTAGATTAGTAGGTAATTAATTTGTACAGAATGAGCACCTTTTAATTTTTACATTTTTTACTTCCTACTAACAACATTGAATGTGTTATTTATTTGCTAGAGTTGTATTGTGTTATAATTATTTTTAGCTTTTTAGTTTTTTTAACGCAGGTAGTTTTCATTCTTTATTTTTTATTTTGTATGTATAACGTTAATAGACAGGACCAGGTAACATCGAAAGCCTCACATTACACAATGATACATTTCATTTAAATTGACTGGTAAATGTTTACGAATAAAATGTACTAGTACGCGTTGACTTAATAAGCCCAAAATATATTACCCATATTCCTTATGGACAACGCAATGTAACCTTTTTTCAACTTTTTTTGACAACTCTGTATAACTATAGATAATTCCACTCCACCCTATGTACCAACCATCCTGTACATACGACTGCCCACGGACAAGCATAAATTTGTTTGCTGCCTTCTGTAAACTATAGGACGAAGTAGAATCCATCCCATATTTACGGAGTCAAATCCGTGCTATATTTCAACCATAGTATATAACTCCTTGTGGGCTACCCCATAAATTATTTCATTTTTAAAATTTTATATTATCGTCCTATGTAACATTAATTCCTTTCCACACTTTATGCAACTTCTTATGGGCTATAAAATAAATATTTTTTAATAACACTTTATAAATATAATTCAACTTCAACATATATTTCAACCACCCTGTATATGATTTGTTTACGTTCATATCATAAAACAGTTTTTAATCATCCTATATAATTTTAATTTCACATATTTTCCAATATTTTTATATTTAAATGCAACTCCTTCCATCACTTTACTTTGTGATTTTGTTTGCTATAACTAAACATCCTGTGTATAAACGTACCAAATAGCAGTTTTAGAATTTGATATGTGTTGTCACTGAATTTTCTATTAGGCCGGGAGAATGTGACAACAAAAGCACCGTTTTCGAAAAATGGAAAAACTTTCATTTAAATAGGTATTTGCCTGGTATACAAACAAAACGAGCTTGGTACTCATTGATTTAAGAAGCCAAAAATACTCTGCTTTGCTACATATATGCTTGAGATGTACATAGAAAATTATCAAATTCGCAATTAAAATTTCCAGTGTCTAAAATTCCCGCACTATTACGTTGGAATTAAAATATTTATGAGGAAATGTCCGCTATGTCATTGTGATGAAATTTTTGCTAAGAATTTTGAAATTTTCGGCGATTTTCTGCAAAACTGCAAGTTTCATGTCGCAGAAAAGTATATGAGATCACCTAGGGAGCTTCCTTAATAGACTAAACGTTATAAAACTATACACATCCACAAGGAGTTTTCGAAAAATCGAATAAAATATGTTCGGGATATTATTCGATTTCCATGCACGCATGTGTTCATTCACGAAATTTGAAGTTTCATCAATCCGGATATATACACTATTAAACAAGACCATATTCATACAAAACGGTTCACCACAGGAGAAGAAATCAGGTAACATACATTAAAAAAAAATACGCGACTAATTGACAGGTTTATGCAAAATGAGCGAAATTCAAATGAATTGCTTTTCGGACAAGAAAAACATGAATAAGAAATGTATGAAATTTAAGTGAAACATTTTTCTTAAAGATATAACATTATATTCTCAATTACTTAACTACTTTCTACCGATTCTAAGGCAGGCCCAACAAAATTGAAAAAACAACACTGCACTAATAATAGGTATCTTAGACCATAAACGCTTCAGTAATTGGTTTACGTAGCTTGATTTGGATATTTCCTGAAAGCAAATGTGGTAAAAAAACGCAAGGGGTTCAAATGTAGGCACAAAAGTGGACCAAGACATGGGATTAGCTAAGGTACTTTTTTACCGGGAAACCATAATGGGTTGTGCAGACATAATTTTGCACTCATTACCCGTAAGATATCTTCTAGCTCATCTGAGTTAGTGGTAACCAAAAAAGCTGAATGATTTGATATATAGCGAAAGACAGGTTAATTTTGCTATTCCAATTATGCAATTTGTTAAAGTAACCAACTTTTTTGCAAGTATTTTGCAATGCTATAAAATATTGAACAGATATTCTGGGTTCTCTCTTTGTCTTTGTAGCTTTCTCTGCAAAATGTGATTTATTGGGGCAGTATTGCTTAAACTTCCTTTAGAAGAAATGAAAAAGAACGCCAATATTTCTAGAAGATATGAGAACAAATCAAATTTGGCCAGGTATATTTTAACGAACACCGGCAGCCATAGAATTGGATAGGATAATGCAAAGATTTTGTTGAAAGAAGAATATACAAAAAAAGGGAAAAGTCAGCTATATGTTGGTAGACAACGACGAAATCTGGACATCTCCAATTGATGTGGATTTGGGATGAAGAATTTATTGCTAGACTAGTAAAATACGGTACGCTCAGTATCAGGTCATCATCAATCGCCAAATAGTCAGTGTAATTTTTCTGACAAACAAGTAAATTAGTATCAAAGCGAGAATTAAAGAATAAAGCTCCAGCTGAAACACACAGCTATTGATATCGACTCCAGATTTGGAGATGAAACGTCTCCAAACACAGGTAAATATGACACAATAAACAAATACAATTTATATACAGTGTGTCCGGTTATGGACTAGCGATAATCTAAATACATGTAAAGCAACTATTTTAATACACAAATAAACTATATACTAGGGCTCAATACCCCACCCCGTCATATGGCAGCCATTTTGTTTTTTTGATGTCTATCAACAACATTTCAAAACAAAGTGTTAACATTTTCTTAACTTTTGAAAAAAAAGGGTCAAAAAATTTGCAAATCAACAAATTATTACAAATCAATTCAAAAGTAGTTCCGACTACCTCTCATGTTTTTCACTAAATCGAAAGTTTTTGAGTTGGGCTACAATACAACATTAATTTCATAACTGTATGTTTATTACTTTAGGAGTTATTGTTGTTTGAACATAGCGTATGCGCAAGCACAAAAGACCTTTATTAAGTGACATCTGACATTAGCTGCGTGCTGTCCGAAAAAAGGCTACCAATGCTATTGGCGACTAGCAGGAGTAAGCGAAATGGAACATATTGACTCTACCTGCAAAGAACTTACAGGATAAAGGCTAGTTACGTTAGTTGTACCTTGCCCTGCCTTGTGATCCCTACTTTTACTTACTGTCCGTGCTGTTTACGTTCTGTATTAGTGGTTATCTTGTGATATGAATATGGCAAATCGTCAAAATTCAACGCAACATATTGCTGACATACACTTCGTTTATGGTTTCAGCAAGTAATAAGACTTTAATGTGGTTTTAATGTTTACCTACCTGTTTAAAGTCCCGACAAAGGTATTTTGTGCTTGCGCATACGCTATGTTCAAACAACAATAACTCCTAAAGTAATAAACATACAGTTGTGAATTTAATGTTGTATTGTAGCTTAACTCAAAAACTTCCGATTTAGTGAAAAAAAATTAAAGGTTATCGGGACTACATTTGCATTGATTTGCAATAGTTTGTTAATTTGCATAATTTTTTTACCTTTTTTAAGCATTTTATCTTTTTTTCAAAAGTTAAGAAAACGTTAACACTTTGTTTTGAAATGTTGTTGATAGACAGTTTTATTGTCCGTCGAATAAGCTTATTTTCATCTCAGTAAGACCAAAACTTTAAGAGATATGAACGTTTTTGTTCACACGTAGATAATAGGTCATCAAAAAAACAAAATGGCTGTCATATGGCGGGGTGGGGTATTGAGCCCTAGTATATAGTTTAATAGTGTATTAAAATAGTTGCTTTACATGTATTTAGATTATCGCTAGTTCATAACCGAACACACTGTATAGGCACAGTGGTTGATTATAATGTATACATATCTATCTGTCAGAATTATTGTGTTGATAAATAGTTGTACGAACAGTAATCCGGGAATTTTTCGACATTCCCTTTTAAATTTTGTTGCCCATTTACAATTTTAAATACTTATCTCTTACAGGAAAAATATCAGGAAAAAAATCATACCCAAGACGGAACATAAACATTATTATATACACTAACCAATTCCAACAAATTGTATATGCCCCCCCCCAGAAAACCGTTGTAATGACGCCGACGCCACTGGTTGTTCTATACAGAGTACACAAACTTTAAACAAAATTAATCCTATTACATCCAAAACATAACGTGCAAAACAAAATTATGTCTAATTTGATATTGAAGGATATCTTCCTCTTATGACTAAACTTAGAACTTATCCCATTCTATACAAATTTTAAACCTACAACTCTAATAAGTTACTGATGTGCCCTTTCCCTACCAACGCCCACATCTTGAAAACTTTGCCAACAAACTATAACTTCCAGGCACTACCCTCTCTTGAATCCTTCGTCTCGTCTTGAAAACTCAAAGAGATGCCATCAGTTATATACATCTCAAGTCCTTGATAAGGATCGGGACAAAGTAGAACGGATCTTCCCTTACTTACAGTATCTACTGTTACTTATTACTAATTGATACATCATAAAGGACTAAGGATCGGAAAACTCGGAACATGGAAAACCACTTTCGTTCACGACGCCCATCTGTCAGATCTGAAATGAATGCATTAATTCGTTTCCGGAATCAAATCCGGCAACGAGATTCATTGGAAAGAAGTATTCCGGGAGAACGGAAATATTTTTGCGGATTTGAAATGGGGATGTAAATGACGAAAGGTCAACCATACTTTCTTTTAGTTACCATTGGAAAAGCGATTTGTGAATATGAGTGTGTAATATTAATAAAAGTGGAAACGATTTTAATGATTTTTCTAGGCTTAAGGTTTGTTTTTTAACCGACTTCCAAAAAGGAGGAGGTTATCAATTCGACGCGTATTTTTTTCTTTTTTCTGTATGTATGTTACATGATTTCTTCTCCTGTGGTGAACCGTTTTGGATGAATATGGTCTTGTTTAATAGAGTATATATTCGGATTTGTGAAACTTCAAATCTTGGAAAAGAATTCTATTGGTAAAACCATGAAATTTGTGAATGAATACATGCGTGCATGGATATCCCTAACATATTGGTCGATTTTTCGAAACCTGCTTATGGATGTGTATAGTTTTTTAACGTGTATCTATTAAGGAAGAACTCTAGGTGATCTTATATAATTTTCTGCGACGTGCAACTTGCAGTTGTATAGAAAATCGCCGAAATTTCCAAAATTCTTATCAAAAATTTTATCGAAATGACATAAGGGACATTTCCTCATAAATGTTTTAATTCCAACGTATTAGTGCGGGAATTTTAGGCACTGGAAATTATAATTGCGAATTTGAAAACTTTCTTTGTCCATCTCAAGTATATAGGTAGTAAAGAATAGTATTTTTCTTAAATTAATGAGTACCAAGCTCGATTTGTTTGTATACCAAGCAAATACCTATTTAAATGCAAATTTTTCCATTTTGCGAAGACGGTGCTTTTGTTTATCACATTCTCCCGGACAATTCAGTGGCAACACATGTCAAACTCTAACATGCTAATTGGTGCGTTTATACACAGGGAGTTTAGTTATAGCAAACAAAATCACAAAGTAAAGTGATAGAAGGAGTTGCATTTATATGATGACTGAAATATAGGACGGAGAATGGTTGGAATATAGGGTGGAGTGGACGTTTGGTGGTATAAATATGTTGAAAAAAATGTGTAATTAAAATTATATACGGTAATTAAAAAACTGTTATATGATGTGGACTTACACAAATCATATATAGGATGGTTGAAATATATGCTGGAGTTAAATTATATTTATACAGTGTGATTAAAAAAATATTTATTTTATAGCCCATAACAAGTTGCATAAAGTGTGGAGAGGAATTAATGTTACACCGGGCGATAATATAAAATGTTAAAAATGAAATAATTTATGGAGTAGCCCACAAGGAGTTATATACTATGGTTGAAATATAGGACGAAATTGACTCCGTAAATATGTGATGGATTCTACTTCGTCCTATAGTTTACAGAAAACAACTAACAAATTTATGCTTGTCCGTGGGCAGTCGTTTGTACAGGATGGTTGGTACATAGGGCGGAGTGGAACTATCTATAGTTGTACAGAGTTGTCAAAAAAAGTGGCACCAACTTCAAAAATATACTAGATTGGTAGGTAATTAATTTGTACAGAATGAGCACCTTTTAATGTTTACATTTTTTACTTCCTGGGTAGGTACCTAACAACATTGAATGTGTTATTTATTAGCTAGAGATGTATTTTGTTATAATTATTTTTAGCTTTTTAGTGGAAGTCGGTTATATATTTTTTTAAATGTTTTATTTAACTTCTAAAAAAGAGAATAGTTTTTCTTAAAATAGATGATACCTGCTATTTTTATTGGTTGTGAATCAATTGATCTTAGCATTATAGGTTTTACAACTATGGAGCCTTAATTTAAATTTAAGTAAAATTTCTATAGGTAAATTATGAAGTTTCATATCCCAGAATTTATGCATACCAACCAAATATCATATACAGACAATGAAACAATAGGCCTGAACAAAGTTTTATGATTATTTCCTGGTTATATAGTGGAAACTTTAAATTTGTCCCTTAGGGTCAAGGTCGTTTCACGGTTCCTTATCAAAAACGGACTTTTTGATATGGAACCGCATATTTGTGATCACGGAAATGACAACGTTCAGTTAAGTGCTTGACTATTTGACCCATGATGGTCACAGGTGGGGTTAAAGAGTGGAACAGCAGAACTGTTCCAACGATCTAAAATTATAGAACATGGTTTATTGGGGTCGATGAAGCTTAATTTAAAGCCAGTGTTCAGTTCCAAGATGCCAGATAAATTAAAGATATTTAAATAACAAAATAGTGGAATGTAGTTTTCCATGCTGCTGAAGATGAATATAAAGAGATTTGTTGAATTCAAATTGGCGGACTCAAGGTGGTGGCTCCAAAATGTCGGAAGAACCTATAAAGTCGAGGTGTGGCTCGAAAATTTGCGGTTTCGCGTTATATGATTGGGTACTCATACTCCACCTTGCCTTGCCAGAGTCTGTTGGATGCTGAGTCCACATTGCACTGACTAAAAATCATTAAGTATCATTTCATCTGGTTGGTATAGAGCTTGCTTTCAGCAAGTTGTAATATATCATGTTACAGCTACATTGGCTGGATTTCTTCAAGTATCTTTAGAGCTGGTAGCATAAGAGTTTGTTCTCAATAATTTGGCACAGTTTTACATGGGCAGGAACATAAGTGAAAGTAAAATTTAGAGCTCTTTTCGTTTCAGTGATCAAAAATATGAATAAATTGACCTGATCTTGAAATGACCTTTAGGTTTAAATTAAGTGACATCAGTAGATAGTCAGGAAAAGCTCCCTTAACTTTTATTTAGGTGATTTACTGTTTTTGGCACCATACATAATTTGTTATACCAGGTGTCAATTAACTCCCGGAACGCCTCAATATTTGCTAAAGTACTTTATTTCTGGAAAAGATCAAGGTCATTCCTTTAGTAACTTTGACTAAGGAATCCGATGGGGCCTTGGATTTGAACTTGAACCTCATTTTTGAGGTTATTTTGAGGTCAACCTCATTTTCTGAAATAAAAACCCCTATTTTTATTGAGGACTCGGAAAGAGCGGGAAATCTTACGTTCAGACATGTATTGAGGTATGAAGTTGAGGTAACCCCTAGAGGTCAAATAATGACTTCTTAAAAATCTCGCGAGTTCAGTGGTAAAACAATACAAACAGAGATCATATCCTAGGTAAGTCTTAACGAAGGGACTCAACGGTGACCTTGGATTTGACCTTAGACCTCATTTTCAGTACCAGAAATCGATAGAGTGGGAAATTAAACATTCAAATAGTATCTTTTAAAATGACGACCTTACTATCGTCCTTATTCTTACTTTTAGCGTTGCCCCGAAGCAATGACGTGGACGTAGTAACATCGGTTTTCTTTCGGGTTCTTGATTAGCTTTAGTCCCGTTGCGTCTCACGATAAGGGTGCCTTATTAGCGAGAGTCTACTTGCTTCCCACGATTTGCTTTGTTAACGTGAGTCCCCTCGTTAAGACTTACCTATGGTGTGAAGTCATTATTTGACCCCTTATTTACTTCTCGGGGTTACCCTAACCTGATACCTTAATGCATGTCCGGACGTAAAATTTCACGCTCTTTCCAATTCCTCAATAAAAAATGGGGTTTTCATTAAAAAAAATGAGGTTCAAGGTCAAATTCACGGTCACCATCGGATTTCTTAGTCAAAGTTACTAAAGGAATGACCTTGATCTTTTCCAGAAATAAAGTACTCTAGAAAATATTCATCCGTCCCTGGACTTAATTGACACCGAGTATATTCCGCAATTTTGGATTTTTTAAAACTGTTTTTCATTAAATCTGCTGTACTTTAAAGTAACATTTAAATTTCTAGAATAACATCTACATCTAAGAGTACGTGATTATAGATTGCAATGTATAAGTGTGTATGATGAATATGAAAATGTTTTAATGATCTTTTTTATTTGTTGAATAAGCTATTCCTCAAATAGTATCTCAACTGATTTGAATTGAAATTCTATCATTAATGGTGGAAGTAAGGAAAGGAAATTTCTTTTAACCTCAGAGGAAAATCATCTGTAAATTTAATTATTTCTGGTAATACTATTCCGTTCCACGGGTAAAATTACAGACATATGTTTCTCGTATAGGTTATCGTACAAAATATATATGAAGCGCTGTGTTCTCTAGTTTTGAAGTGAAGTGAATTTCTTTACACGTACCATGCAGACTTTGTCTGGCAAACGAGACCAAATTGTTAAGCTCTAGTGTTTGACGACATATTAAGAAAACAGGTTATAAGTAGTTTCTAAATGATTGAGGAGGTAAATGATTATTTTGAATGTTCATCCAGGATTTTCTCTCCTTGCAATGGTTTCTGAAAAATACAGATAAGTTAAGTACTTGAATATCAAGGTGTAGTATCTAAGGGCAGTTTGTGGAAACTGCCCGGAACACTAGTTGCCCTCTTATAGAAAAAACTCTCACGCAGGATTAACTGTGAGAAAGTAGGTGTACAGATTTGTCAACTAGTATTCCAGTATAATAAGTTGTGTATTTTGTGTTGTACTTATCTGTTTTTTTTTTTGTGTCGTTTCGATTCCTTATCAGGAATCGTTGTCGAACAATGTTTGCTTGAATGTTTTGCACTATATTCGCTTGACTTTTTTGGTAATGTCAATTGACTGATTAATTGACTTTGAAGTTTCCTTTTTGATGTTCATTCGTCAGAAGTTGTTGCCTTGCAACCGGTATCTCTACAGAGGGTGTTCCGATTTCTCCATTAGTCAACAACATGCAGACACTTTCTTTGATTTTTCTTTTTATGGTATGTTCTTCTTTAAGTAGTATTTTTGTCTTATTCCTGTCCATTTTGTGTGTACCATTATCCGTGAGTACATGATTTGCCTATCTTGATCTGTCTATATGTCTTCTTGAGACGTTGTATTGGTGCTCTTTTGTTCTAATTTGTAGAGGTCTTGATGTCACACCGGTATATATTTTTCCACAGGCACAAGGTACACTGTACACACAATTTTTGGAACGTTGAGTACCGTTTTCCGGTTTTGTTTTTGCCAAATTTGATCTTAAAGTATTATTTGTTTCAAAAATCGTTTTTACTTGGTATTTATTGCCAATACGTTTAATTTTTTTGGAGAGGCCGGAAACATATAATTGTAGAGTTAATATCAGTTTGTGTGTTGTTATTTAAATTGGAAGTATTGTGTGTTGCTTGTGTCCTTTGTTGGTTTCTTTGTTTTTTCTCGATTGGGTAAATTGTTTTGTTTATGAAATATCTTGGGTATTCGTTTTGTTCTAAAACTTCCTTTATCAAACATAACTCTTTCTCAGAAATTTCCTTTGTTACTAGAACTGCTTTTATTCAAATCATTCTTTAAATGTAAAAAAAGGAGTCATTAAATCCTTATATGACAGAGCCAAAGCAGTTTCAGCAACAAAGGAAATTTTTTGAGAAAGAGTTATGTTTGATAAAGGAAGTTTTAGAACAAAACGAATACCGAAGATATTTCATAAACAAAACAATTTACCAAATCGAGAAAAAACAAAGAAACCAACAAACGACACAAGCAACACACAATACTTCCAATTTAAATAACAACGCACAAACTGATATTAACACTACAATTATAAACGTTATTCCTTATATTTCCGGCCTCTCCGAAAAAATTTAACATCTTGGCAATAAATACCTAGTAAAAACGATTATTTTTAAATCAAATAATACTTTAAGATCAAATTTGACAAAAACACAACCGGAAAACGGTACTCAAAGTTCCAAAAATTGTGTGTACAGTGTACCTTGTGCCTGCGGAAAAATATATACCGGTGAGACATCAAGACCTCTCCAAATTAGAACAAAAGAGCACAACGTCTCAAGAAGACATATAGAAAGATTGGCAAATCATGTACTCACGGATAATGGTACACACAAAATGGAATGGAATAAGACAAAAATGCTACTTAAAGAAGAACATACCAAAAAAAGAAAAATCAAAGAAAGTTTCTGCATGTTGTTGAATAATGGAGAAATCGGGACACCCTCTGTAGAGATACCGGTTGCATGGCAACAACTTCTGACGAATGAACATCAAAAAGGAAACTTTAAAGTCAATTAATCAGTCAATTGACATTACCAAAAAAGTCAAGCGAATATAGTGCAAAACATTCAAGCAAACATTGTTCGACAACGATTCCTGATAAGGAATCGAAACGACACAAAAAACAGATAAGTACAACACAAAATACACAACATATTATACTGGAATACTAGTTGACAAATCTGTAGACCTACTTTCTCACAGGTAATCCTGCGGGAGAGTTTTTCCTATAAGAGGGCAACTAGTGTTTCGGCAGTTTCCACAAACTGCCCTTAGATACTACACCTTGATATTCAAGTACTTAACTTATCTGTATTTTTCAGAAACGATTGCGAGGAGAGAAAATCCCAGATGAACATTCAAAATAAAAAAACAGGTTATAGTCAACATCAGCTAAGAGTGCAATGCAATGCGTATGAATGTACTTACCTACACAGTTTGGGAACTTCGTGTCAAAGAGTGTCTTCAAATATGCGCATATTACGACCACGAGATTGAAGGTTATTTGAAGGTTAAGTTGAATGATTTTATGGAAATCTCCATATTACATCGCAAATTTTAATTTTCCTCATACTTGGGCCATGAATGAGCCACAATAAATTTTAGATATAAATATGGCCCAACTTTACGACAAAACAAAACAAGTATTTATGGACCTAACCATTGCAGGTGTTCTTCTGTGCACAAATTAATTCTCTACAATAAATTTGTTGAAAAGCCTAATCATCAATTCAATCAAACGGTGGGATTAATCATGTCTGCAATAGCAGCAGACAACAATTGATGCTTATCAGAGGCAATGTGATTCACCAGCGTGACATCCGAGATGTTAAACACATTATATGTCCTTCGTAATCCATTTTTTCAACTAAGGCATTTAGCCAGATATACTTTGGCATAATTAAATAGATTTGTACCTTATCCAATACGATCTCCAGATTTATCGCACATTGAATTTTTGTAGTATATTATACGAAAACGACTGCCAAATTCGGAACGTTACTTGATTTTGCTTTTTTAATATGCCTTAGCGTCGTATCTGTACATTAACTGGATCCCTAAGACAACAAAATGGAAATCATTATCCTTTGCGAAATATTTTCTGGAGATTTGGCCACGACAGAGGAGCTGTCGAAAAGGATTTGGTAGCCGTTCCGTGATGATGTTCAGCTACAGCAGAGTTTGAAAATAGGCACTTTTTTTTGTACTCACATAGACGGGTGTTTATAGATTTGAAAAGGGGCCTTCTGTCAAACTCTGCTGTAGCTCTAGTTCCTCTATCGTAGCCAAATCTCCGTATTATTTCACCAGAAAATTTCGAGAGGCCGTTAAATCGCCAAAAACCCCAAGAATTTCAACCGAGATAAAGGTTTTGAACTTTCGCTAATCTGGCAAGCCTGCATTCACATTTCAACACAAATCTCCTCAACAAAATAAATCCCTTACGTTACCAAGTAACAAAATTCCAGGAATGTATTCAAAAAATATCATCACAACCATAAAACAAACCAAACAATCCCTTTAAGTACCTTCTACCCTTCTTTTATTTGGAATTTCAGGGGGCCCATTATTATTTCCTCATTTGATAGATCCAAAGTGTCATTTACAATTTGTGCTTCAGTGTGACAAGTTCAATAAAGTGGAGTTTCAAAGTGTGTTTGTGAGAAAAATACGAACGAATGTGTTCGCCGTAAGGTAAGTAACATTTGTATTTTCTCACCCTTGAAAATGCCCCTTATATGTGTGGGCGAAACGTCGGTAAACTTTGTTTATATGTTGGTTCAGATCTATAAATAAATTAATTCGGAAAAATGACGCGGTCCAAATCCGGGAAAAGCAGAATCAGCCATGACTCTGGCCGCGAAAACCTACGTTCTCATTTGATAGTAAACTAGTTTGAAGACCGAGATCCAGGATTTTCGGGGAAACTAGTACATAGAGGTTCCGAATGTGGAGCCATTCCATGTAATTGCTGTTAACCGTAATTAATAAGTTAGAATGTCGCGATGAAATTTCAGCTGTCTTCGAGGTGAGTAGTTAAACAAAGCGGTTTCTGGAGCGGAAGTGGGCATAAAGGTAACCAGTCATCGAGTTCTCGCCGGGAGCTGCTGCCGAGCTGTTGGTAGTTGTTGTTTGGATAAGAAGAAGACATTGGGAAGAAGAAGAAGACATTGGGGGTGGTCGTAGGGGTGCGCGAAAGACATTTGGGTGTGTCGCAGAGGTGCGTGCCATCTGTTGTTAATAAATGAAAGCAATTGTATTGTGGGTTGCGTGGGTTGCAGAGTGCACGCCATCTGTTGATGGTTGTGGTGGTTACAAAGAAAAAAAGCTAAATACTTGGCCGGGTATCGAACGCGGCTTGCCTGATTACAAAGTCAGGTGTCCACCGAGCTGCGCTAATGCGGTTAATCGAGAAATGTTTATTTGAAAAGGTATAGTACATGCCCGTTGGGTGGGCGCGGGTTTTTGGGCGTTGTTCGGTTAGATATTTGGGGGCTGGATGGGGGGATATGATATTTTGTTGTCTGTAAAAAAATTTAAAATCTTGGTATTTTGTTGTCTGTAAAAAAATTTAAAATCTTTTGCTTAAGCCTGCATGCGCGAGAACGTCCACTCCTTCGAGTCTATAGTTATCGTAAGCGACCGCCTACCTGCGCAAGAACGGCAACTCCTTCGAGACTCTGATTTTGTCGGATGATTCAAGGCATTGAACGCCTGCAGGCGCAAGAACGTCCACTCCTTCGAGTCTATAGTTTTCCTAAGCGAGCGCCTACCTGCGCAAGAACGGCAACTCCTTCGAGTCTCTGATTTTGTCGGATGATTCAAGGCCGAGCGTAATAATTTTGAGACTTGGAAAAATTTGTTTCAAGCGTCTGAAATTTAATTAAGGTGAAAATAATGGATATATTAAAACTAGACAACTGTTTAAATATCTTTATTAGCATATAGTATATTATGAATTTTCAGAGCATCCTTAATAATTAAAGCTATATTTTGTTTTGTTTTTGTACAATATATAGTAAGGCCGCCATCATCCAACCACATAGTCAAATCCAAAGAAATACCATCAGAACAAAGCTGGCAATCATCCCATACAGTGTCAGGTTCATCCTTTCCATGTGAAGGATCGTTATGGAAACCATATGCAAATTCCAAGTATTTTTTAAGCACCGTGTAACTCTCCACCGTTAAATGTATAATTGTTTCACCAATTTTGAGAGTGGTCTCGGTATCGGTAATATTAATTGTTAAAATTTCTGGTACTGCCGCATATATGCAAGTGCGTCCGTTGTAGGTAATCACAGTTGTTAAAACGTCTGGTACCACGTAACATCCATTTTTGGGATTTAGCTTTCCAGTTAAATCTTTCGGTTGTATAGTTCTCGTTGACACTGCACTCATATTAAATCTTACTTGGTCATCAAGTAAACTTTCCAAATTCATGACTGGATTGTTACAGCTTCAACTCAAGACTGAATAAAAGAAATAAATTCTTTTAACTTATTGTCGTGAGTGTGTGACGACAGCAAACACTACAAATATTAGATTTTTGTGGCTATAGGTGCAGTCTTATTCAATTCACTATGAATAAAAGGTGTGGAATATGTTTGGAAGAGATAACTAATAATTTTGGGCTATTGCCAAATTGTAACCATTGTTTCTGCTTCCCATGCGTAAAAAGATGGCATCAAAATAAAGACTTTGAATTGAATATTCGCAGAGGCTGTCCAGAATGCCGTATTGTGTCTCCTTATGTCTATCAATCTGAGGTTTATTACCAGAAAGCGGAAAAAGATCGTTATATAGCTGAGAAAAACGAAAAAATGAAGAAAATACGATGTAGGTATTTCCGAAAAAGCAAACCCAAATGTCCGTTTGGAAACACTTGCTTGTTTAGCCATCGATTACCAAATGGGGTAGAAATAGATATAGGGCCACCTCAAATGAAACGTGCAGGTATGGGCGGTCGTACTGATTTCATAGAGGCTCAGTTCACACGTGGAGGAGGTAGAACTCAGCGCCCAGCAATAGGAGGACTCCCAGATACTTTTAGTTTACTCCTGGTGGAACCAGGAATTTTTTACATCTTGAGAGATGAATAAAAACCTATATTTATTTAAAAATTCATGCCAATAAAATCATAAATGTATTTAAAAATTCCTGATAATAAATTCTCAAATCATAAATCTGTATTTATTTAAATGTAATGTTAATAAAATCGAAAAATAATATAAATCATGAATCCGTGATTATTTAAAAATTCCTGATAATAAATTCACATTATATCTGGTATTTTAGATATCAAAACCACAAACCGGAAATTTCCTGATAATAAATTCACATTATATCAGGTATTTTAGATATCAAAACCACAAACCGGAAATGATGACCGCAGTGAAAGGAAACTGTCATATCTTGTTTACGCTAATTGAAACCGAGCTAAATAAATTTACAGGAAGCTGTGGTTTGATTAGGTTATCATGTTGTTTGCAGCAACAAACTTTTGCAGGAAGTTCCCATATGATAAGCATTAATTAGTTGTTTTTCTAGAACTAACGGAAATTTCGTTATACGCAAATGACGTAGTTCGATGCTGATAAATAAAATAATTGCGAATTTTTATTTCATTGTTAATTCAACTATCAAAGAGATCACATATCAACTACAGTGATTGTGTTTGTGCTTTGTGAAATTAACTGTTAATTCAACTTGCAAAGTGTATCTAGTGATAGTGTGTGTTGTTCAAAAAACATTATGTGAGTATTTACTTAATTTCATTTATGTTAATTTGCTTTTAGTATTTTGTGACTGCCCTTCAAAATATTTGAAATTAATAGAGTATGTTTTTCGAATTGAATATTTTCTGCCCGCTTTTCAATTCAATGTTCTAGTTCCAACTTTTGTTAATTTGCATCTAATATTTTGTGTGTGTCTTTCAAAAATTATTAGGAGTGTTTGGATTCATTATAAATTTGTAGTTTTGTTATTCGAATCAGGTAGTTTCTGTCTGCTTTTCTTAAAAATTTCAATGTTCTATTCCTAAATTTTTGGTAATTTGCTTCCAATATGCAATTTCAAAAATTATTAGAGTTTAGACGCAACCAAGTTCATAGTATTTAATTTTTGTTATAGAAAATGGATTTTTTGAAAGAACTTAATGCAGTTTCCTCCGCAGAGATTGACAACAAGCCGGCAATAAAAATTCAAGACTTGCAGCTTAACCAGAAGTATCGAATTCTGGCAGCCAAACTGGTCAACCCAAGATACGGTGAAACCATCTTACTTGAATTAGAGGACCACGTAACCTTCCTGCCGAAACGGGTCACTCAGGTATATAAACCACACCTAGACAAATTTGGCGGTGGAAAGTTCCACATCGAATTCATCGGGCTGCAGCAACTTGGAGGCAAACTACAACCCCGAGTGCTTTTTCAAATTTCTGCGGAGTGAATATAAAAGAATTTAGTTGTAAGTTTTTATTTTAAATTTTGCATGCTTCAGTTATACTTTTACTGTTAATATTCCATTGATATTTCTCAAGTTTGTAATAGTTTATTATATTGTTATACGAGTAAAAATGAATTCAGAGGCTATAGCGAATATTAGTACCGATATTATTCACAAGTTTAGATTAGCATCAAATATAATTTTCTCAAAGAAACGTTGCTCTCCAGAGCAAATATCTAGCTGGCTGAAATTAAGTAAAAAACAATTAATTTTATGTAACAGAGCTATTCGTGAATCAGATTTACATATAGGAACTTTGAATAAGCTTCAGTCTGAAATTAGTCATATAAAAAGATTTAGAAATGATTTGAAAAATTATGCTAACATCAAAAGGGGTGGGGAATTGGTGAGAAGTCAAAAAGAAGTGATCGCGTTAAATGGTATGATGTAGAGTCAGCGTTTCGCTCACGTGTTCGAACAGGAGTAATCATTAATCTCATTCATATCAATATTTTTAAATTTTTAGATGATGCATTTTTCCTTTTTAAGGCGCGCATAAATAATACTTTGAAAACAATGCCTACTCTTAAAGTAAATACAACCTTTTGTGGTGAATTCATAAAGAAATCTGGAATGGAGGAAATTATGGAATATAAATATTTTAATACGAAAAACGCGATAATAGATAGGGGTACAGATTTGAATGGGTGGTTCTATGAACACATTCGGAATGAAATTTTACGTAAATTAGAGGAATTTCAGGAAAAGGCATCAGGATGGAGTTTGTATAAAGTTCTAAACTTAGAAATAAACATAAATAAATTTGAAATTGGAAATGGAGCCTCATCTTTCATAAGATTACCAGGATCAATTTCTAAAAAACATGCTGTAATCAATATTAAGAACTATGATGATGATCTTTGTTTTTTATACAGCGTTATTGCTCATTTGTACCCTACAGCCATTAATGTTGATAGAATATCAGCTTACCCCGAGCCATCTACTGTATTAAATCTAACTGGTTTGACATTTCCTATGACTTTACAGCAAATTACTAAGTTTGAGAAACTTAATAATATTTCTATTAATGTATATGTCTTAGAATTGATAAAAACAAAAGATAATGAGTATTATCAAACAGTTCCAGCTCGAATCACTAAATGTAAGTTAGACAAACATGTCAATCTCTTAATGATTCAAAATAAATATGTTCCTAAAATCAATGATTTCGAAAATGTAGAAATAACAGCAAACGATGTGGAAATAAAATATCATTTCTGCCTAATTAAAAATTTATCACGTCTTGTTTCAAATCAACTTAGCAAGCATAAAAGTAAAAAATTAATATGCGATCGTTGTCTAAATTATTTTAGTGACTCCAGCAGCCTTGAGAGCCACATTGAATATTGTAAAAATGTAAATAATTGCAAAATATCTTTTCCTAAGAAGGCGGTAGTTGAGTTTAATAATTTTTCATTCAAGGAAAGGCTTCCTTTTATTGTTTATGCAGATTTTGAGTCGATACTTTTACCAATTTCCGATACTACTTCTACCAAAACTCATAAATATCAGCAGCATTCAGCCATATGTGCTGGTTATTATTTCAAATGTTCCTATGATGACTCTTTTTCGTACTATAGGAGCTTCACGGGCTCTAACTGTATGGAGTGGTTCACCAATGAAATGGCAAACTTGACAAAGTTCGTGCAGTCCAAACTAACCGATGTTGTACCTCTCAATGTGGAGGTTAGTCTCAAAGATGCATCTGGCACATGTCATATCTGTGAGAAGCCCTTTTTACCTCAAGATAAAATCGTTAGAGACCACTCTCACCTTTCCGGTGCATTTAGAGGCTATTCACATAATTATTGTAACCTCAGGTACCGAGAGTCTTTCATAGTTCCAGTAGTGTTCCACAACCTAAGTGGATACGACTCCCACTTTATAATTAGAGATCTCGCCAAGCATGATCAAATAACTCTTGTACCAATCAATAAAGAGAAGTATATTGCCTTTACTAAACATGATAAGGACACAAAAATAAAATTTAGATTTATCGACTCATT
This sequence comes from Octodonta nipae, assembly GCA_034190945.1. NCBI lineage: Eukaryota > Metazoa > Arthropoda > Insecta > Coleoptera > Chrysomelidae > Octodonta > Octodonta nipae. Next base: position 175,814,416 of record CM067217.1, read on the forward strand.
TAGATTTCTGGGATCTTCTTTGGATGAGCTGGCATCCACTTTAAAAACCGATCAATTTGTTAATTTAACTTCAATCTTTAATCATGTGTCGTTAGCGAAACTAAAGATGCTAAAACGAAAGGGAATCTTTCCTTATGATTATGTTGATTCATTGGAAAAATTAAGTGAAACCCAATTACCGCCTATAGAGAATTTTTATAATAAATTGAATGACCAGAACGTTTCTCAAGCTGATTACGAACATGCTAAAAGAGTATGGGATTCCTTTGAATGCCAAACCATTCGCAACTACATGGAGTTGTACATGAAAGTGGACATTCTTCTTCTAACTGACGTGTTTGAAAATTTCCGTGATAGGGCCCATCAAACATATGACTTAGATCCAGCCCATTGTTACACTCTACCTGGATATTCTTGGCAGTGTATGCTCAAGTACACAAGTTGCCAATTGGAAATTCTTCAAAATGTTGACATGCTGATGTTCATTGAACGTGGAATACGTGGAGGTATTTCCCAATGTTCTAATAGGTTTTCCGAGGCGAATAACAAGTATATGCCCAATTATAATCCTAATAAACCCTCCAAATTCATTTACCACGTAGACGCTAATAATTTATATGGATATAGTCAAAGTCAACCCTTACCCTACGGGGGATTCCAATGGTCTGCTGATACCAACATCGATGTCACTCAAATTCCCGATGATTCAGACATTGGTTATTTTTTGGAAGTTGATCTGGAGTATCCCAAGCATTTGCATGATCATCATAAAGACCTTCCCTTCTGTCCGGAGCGCCGCACCCCTCCCGGCTCTAAACTTCCCAAACTCATGACTACCTTGCATGACAAGGAAAAATATATTATTCACTATAGAAATCTGAAACAAGCTCTTGAGAATGGCATCATTCTCAAACACATTCACCGGGTGTTGAAATTCAAACAGTCTCCGTGGCTCAAGTCCTATATCGATCTAAATACTTCCCTAAGAGCTCAGGCGACTAATGATTTTGAGAAGAATTTGTTCAAATTGATGAATAACGCAGTCTTCGGTAAAACTATGGAGAATATCCGAAAGCATCGTATCGTTAAACTAGTCAACCATTGGGAAGGTCGATACGGTGCTAAAAATCTTATTGCTTCCCCAGCATTTCACAGTCGCACCATATTCGATGATGAGTTGATGGCAATTGAGTTAAACAAAACTGATTTGCTCTTCAATAAACCTCTGTATATCGGGTGCGCAATTCTGGAACTTTCAAAAATCCTAATGTATGACTTCCTCTATGATTTCATTTATAAAAAGTACCCTCGTCATCTAGTCAAACTTCTATACATCGATACTGATTCATTTTTGCTTGAGATAATTTCTGATGATATATATGAAGAGCTCGTCAAACCCAATCTCCATCGTTTCGACACATCAGACTATCCCCCCGATAATATCTACAACATCCCACTAGTTAATAAAAAGGTGCTTGGTTTAATGAAGGATGAGGCTAAGGGCTACATTATTTCACATTTTGTAGGCCTCCGTTCGAAAATGTACACCTACCTAATCCTAGGAGGAAAATGCATCAAAAAGTCAAAAGGCGTAAAATACAATGTAGTTAAAAATAGTATTACGTTTGATGATTACCTCTATTGTTTGCAAGAAAACCAGCAAACTATTGCTTCCCAACGCTGTATTAGATCATATGCTCATAACATATTTAGTGTAGAGCAGACAAAAATTGCCCTCAGTCCTTTTGATGACAAGCGCTATCTGTTAAAAGACTCATATGATACTTTACCCTGGGGCCACTACAGCCTCTAAATTAATTTTTACTTTCAAGATATATGTATAAGTAATATTTGATGTAGTTATGTTAGTAGTCTATGTTTATTTATTTTAAATAAAACAGCATATTGGTAACTTTGTCTTTTATTTTTAGCATACATATATTTTTAAATAACCTGCAATTTTACGTCTACATATGCAGCAATGATCTATTTTCAGAGAACAATCAAAGCAACTAGCAAAGTGTCTGCATGGCATAAAAACAATTGTCATTTCATTAGTTAAGCAAATTTTACAAGTATTATGATTAGAGTCAGTGTGGGGATTTGGTGGGCAGTCTCTAAGCAATAAACATTTAGCTGATCCCTTTTTGTGAAGCTCTGTAATATCATCACAAGGTAAGAGATTCTTGAGCTCTAAGCCACAGCAATGACAAGTGATCCTGTCACCGTAGCCCGTGTAAAAGAAGCCGGCGTTGACAAGCTCAGTGGGTGTCTGCTTCAAGGCAATAGGCCAGTCTTTGAACGTCTCAAGTCTGCTCTCAAATGTCACTTTGCTTTTATGTCTGATAGGTCTGGTGATGTGGTAAGTGTCATCAAAATCAAAAAAGCGACAATATGGATTCCAGTCCAGATGATCGGCAACAGGGTCATCACCATCTTCCCAGTTGAAACCACGTGTATCACAAAATGGACATTCAACAGCATCATTTAAGCTGCCATCGGATTCTATTGCATCTTGTCGGTATATAAACCCTGCTCTTGCTAACTTTTCAGCAGGGAAGTCGGAAGGCCAGTTTTCAAAGGTACGTAATCGATTTTCGTATATTTGGAAGTATTCTCGACACTCCATGGTGTAGAACTGATGAAATAAACAACAATGTTTTTAATTTATAAGCATTTATTTAATTTTTCTAATGTCAATATCTCTTAAAATAATGTTTTTATAATAATAAATATGTTCTTTTAATGCAATACATAATGGAGACCTGTCATCTAAACAAAATGGTTTTAACAATTTTTCAATCGGCAAACGATTTAGTAAATTTGACCATAAACATATTTCATCTATTATTTTATAATAAAAAGTACAGTAATTTAAGCGCTCCAAATAAATTATTTTACTTGAGATAATAGGGTTAATAGCTAAGAGTTCAATCACATCACTATAATCCAAATAGAGCGCGCAAATGTTTTTCATCACCAACACTTGTTTGACGTCTTCATACTGGATCTGGGATAGATGGAGACAATCTCCGCAGGTCACTGGGGCAGCAAACTCTGGAGGTGTGGCATTTTCAAAAAAGTTTGTTTTCAGGAGCTTGAGCTCAATGATGACATCCTCCCACTCGTACATAGTCATTACAATTTTCGTTGGTGTTCCAGCGGCTACAGGTGTTTTTTGCAAGATAACCACTGGAGAATAGGATCTTGCAGGACTGAGTGCACATTGAACATCATACTCTGAATTCAGTAATGGAAATCTCGAATGCAGCAAGTAATAGTCTTCCTTTTTCGCAGCTTCATCATACATTTGTAACACTCTATCCAAGTCCGCACTGTAACTGATAGTGGAATCACTACTATAACCACTATCCATGGTTTCAAAACTGCTGATACTACTCATTTTCACAAATCACTCGAGAGGTAAACTGGGACTGGGAATATATGTAGGGAATTTTCACAATTTTATAGTTGTACCCCTTCCACTACCTGATTGCGGTTGATTTCAATTATGTGTTCCTACGCGAAGATGGAAAAGTAGATCTCTTGTTGCTAAGAGCTGCTCTGTTCCCCATCACCATCATCATATATGTAAGGCTTTTAAATATTGCATCACTTGTTGTTTTTCACAATAAAATTTGATATCTTTCTGTAATCGTTTAAGTTTGGTGATATGTTGACTTAAACTTTTCGAATACTTTACAGTGATGTTTTCACCCTGAGTCTTCATTTTGCAATGCAAGCACATGTCTATATTTATGATAATTTATTATCAATTTATGATTGACCTTGGTGCTATAGTCTGTTTTCAGTGCCAATCCAACTGTCGTGGCTCGAATCAAACCCAAGCCACCGAACTTTAACCTTGTTGCCTTTTCGTTGCAAAATTTTCTCAACGAGATACACATCAGGATAGACAGCCTTTTGCAATTCTTCTTCGTAAAAGCTCCCTTGAATCGGTGTACCAGACATATCTTCCAAACTATACGTAACTGGATTAGTTATTTTAACCTGCGTAATTTTAAACAATTCCGTACTCCAGCTGGGAAGGTAACCTTTATCAAAAACGTGCTTGGTTTTACTTATTCGCACAACATCTCCGACTTTCAGTTTTCTTGGCCCAGCAATTTTCAGGTTATTGTATACTTTAATATCTCGAGCGTTTTTCCTATTAATGTCCACAGGTCTCATCTTTGTCTTGGAATGTTTTTGATGGTTGTAGTCCTTAACGATTTCCTGTAGAATATCTATCCATTTGTAGGTGCCGTTCAAACTAAAGTACTTGTAGAGCCGTTCTTTCAGCGTTCTAATTACTCGTTCAGCTATTACGGCTTTCAGTCCACTAAATGTACTATAATGATTGATTCCGTATGACTTCATTAGTTTCTGAAAGCAACTATTGTAGTATTCCTTACCCTGGTCGGTTTGTAGATTTTTCGGGTGCCGTCCTTCCTTGAGAATACTCTCAAAGGCACGAGTTACCTCTTCACCGGATTTCGTTTTGAGCGGTCTCGTCCACACGTACTTTGAAAAGCAATCAATCACCACGAGGAAGAACTTGAAATTACGATTGGATTTTGCATAGAGATCCATTTGTGCGAGGTCCGACTGCCAGGAGTCATCGAAACCTTTAATTATTACACGTCGGCGAGGAAACTTTCGTCTCACAGGTCTATGCAGTTCCTTAACAACTTGAACTTTTTCTTTGGAATGTTTCGCTATAGGAGCCATCTTGTATACTGCTTAAAAATAGACAAAGGCATGTTTTTATTGATCCTAATGATGCTTTTTAATTGCAGCAATACTGTCTGCGATTGCTTCAAGTTTTTGATTTTGGTCCAAGATTTGATTTGCAATATCATCATGTAGTTTTTGCATGTCTCGGTATAGCTCAGGCACTACTTTTGTCATCTTGTCTCTAAGTTCAGTTAGATCAGAAAGATCTTTAGCCTTATCCTTTCGAACAATATTTAATACTTCTGCTGCATCAACACCTTTAGGAGCTTGTTTCATAGAAAGTTCCAGATCGTTTATACGTTTTTCCTGTGATATACGGTTGTCATTAAACGAGGCTTCAAATTTTGTGATGGTTTCCTTGTATTCTTTCCGAGCAGATTCCAACTGAGCTTCTAATGTATTGAATTTAGAAATGAGAAGCGATATATTTTGTAGTTGGGTTTCCATAGCTTGTTCGGTTTTCAATATGCGAGTATTCATTGCAGCAAAGTTTTGAGCTCCACGTTCCTCGCTAACCTTTTCGTTTTGCTTAAACACAGATAAGGTTTGCTGAACTTCACCAGTGTAGTTGCTGAAAGCTATTTGAAAATCACTATGTATTTGCTGAAGTCCGTTTGCTATTTTCTTATCAACGTACTGCTTGTTGGCGGCATCCATAGCCTTCGTCGGTACTTCGACATTGGTAATTTTCAGCTTCTCAGCATCGATATTTCCCTCCGCGGTAAAAGAAAAAGGTACTTTCATAAAAGCTAGGTTATGTGATGTTGATGACCTTAGTTGCTGATGGGCACTACGCCCAAACTTGTTTAAAGTCATCGTGAAACTGACATGTTTGCCATAGGATAAGGAATAATATACACTTTCAAGTTCGAAATTTATTTATCTCGTATAATATTAGCTTCCTTAAGTTCATTTAAAATGGCAATTATTTCGTTGTCGTGAGAGGTGTTGCCTGCTTCCTTGGATGCAATCAGTAGTTTCAACCGTTCAACCAATTCGTTGGGATCATCCCAGTAGACGTATTCCATTGGCTTGTTATTGTAAGTTAATTCCATACCAGTTCCAGCAAAACGTTGCTTTTTTGTCAAGGGAGGAAACATTGGCTTTATAATTTCAGTATATTTATATAGACTTGAAGCTTTCAAACGACCTGCTGCATTCTTGTGTGCTGATGTCATTACCAACACTCTTCGGTACGCTTCTAAATCATCGGGAGCATAATCAGGTGACTTGTAAAATATTAGTTGATATAACCCTGGAGTACCTCGAAACTGTAACCCATCAACGATAATATGACCTGTACTACGACTGAAATTGATTTCCTTTTGCCCAAGAAACCATTTGGAACTTGCAGCGTCATATATAGGTCCATATATGTTGTCAATAACATCGCTTTTAGTGATATAGTCTTCAAGATATTTGTGTGCAACTGGAGGATACTGATCCATGTAGTCCTCTATTGCTTCTTTAGAGAGATTACCGGGATCCTCGTAAAAGGTTTCGTTCTCCACCTCATCATCATCATCATTGGTGTGCATACTAGTTTCAGCGATTGGTTCTTCATCGAGGTATTGTGTCTCTTCCAACTCATGTTTTTTGACTGATGGCAGCTCCTGCACTTCTTGTTTAATTACCTCACGCTTAATGGTCTGTGTTGGTATCTTAGTGAGAACTTTTGCCGTAGTTGAGGCAATATCTTGTAGCGGTGTCATTACCGGTCTAAAAAGTTTATTCAATGTTTCATCATGTTCCGACTTTCCCAGCTTCAGACTAAGATATTTTTTGCGAATAGAACGTGCCAATTGCTTGATCTTTTTCTTTCGAGCAGTGGCAGCAATGTTGCTACTCAATGAAGACATTTTTATCAACTAACAGCAATCATCTTTATTGAACCTTTATATATTTATCGAATCCTTTACGGTAGCGGCCATCATTCAAGTTGAAGTCCTTAGCTATTGTAATAAAGCCAAAACGATTTTGCCAGCATTCCGAACACATTGTCTTAAATTTATCATAGTCCATGTCGGGAGACACGTGCTCATCAAAGACGTGCTTCAAATTTACCTCATCTTGTCTGAATATGACAATTACGTTGCAATTGTCTCGAATCAGTTGTTTAGGTATTTTGCTATACGTTTGGCATAAATATATTGAATCGATATTCCTGTGCCTTCCCATCGAAAAATAATTCTGAATCTTGTTTTGTTTATCACCATTCACATCATCGAAAATGAATACTGAACATTCGCGTGCCTCACTCAGATCAATTACTTCTTCGTTGTCTTTAAAGGGAAAATACGATACACCTTTAACCAGCTTGAGAACGTCTTGTAAGAGCTGGTACTTTGGTTGGTAGAGTGACTTGGAATAGATGTAGACGTTCTCGAATCGTAGGCCGTTTTCATTGAATAGCAGTGATAACGATGCGTTGGTCTTTCCGCAACCACTAGGTCCGCAGAATGCTGCTCGTAGGGAATTTGGTAACAATTGTCCGTGTCGACTTGCTGATGATGGTGATTCTTCGACAAAGTCCAAATTTTCGATAGGCAGTTGGACATCTTGTTGCTTCATATACATCTTACGATATACTAACATCATCCTTATTGTGTATACTAATTAAATACAGCAGTCTATCTCAGTTTCAATCAGTGTCATGCTAACTCCCAAAGGAGGTAGTCTACTGAATAGTGCAATCAATAAATTACCATTTGAACTACATCTACCTGGTTATCAGTTTTGTGGACCCGGTACAAAACTTCTAGACCGTCTCTCCAAGGGTCAGCAGGGAATCAATAAGACAGACGCTGCTTGTCGAGCGCACGATATCGCCTACAGTAAATACAAGTCTTTGGCGGATCGTTATAAGGCTGATTACGAGTTGGAAAATCGAGCTTGGGAGAGATTCAAGTCAAAGGACGCTTCACTTGGAGAAAAAGCAGCTTCTTGGCTTATAACTACAGGCATGAAGGCTAAACGCAAGATGGGGCTTGGAATCAAAAAACGATGTGGAAAAAAATCTTTTCGACAGAATGTGGTTCTACCAATCAAGAGAGCTATTGCCGGATCTGGAAGCGATGTCCGTAAGACATCGTTATTGGCGTTGAGAGCAGCCCGAGCAGTCATTAAGAAGGCAGGTGGTCGCAAGAAAATCCATGTACCTCGAGTCATTCCTTTTGAGTCGAAAATTGGTGGTTTTCTCCCACTAATACCCCTATTTGCGGGGTTGTCAGCACTAGGAGCTCTTGCCGGGGGAGCCAGTGGAGTAGCCAAAGCCGTGATAGATGCAAAGAACGCCCGCAAGAAGTTGGAGGAGGACCAGCGCCATAATCAAGCCATGGAAGAGCTTGCAAAGAAAGGAAGCGGTATTTTTCTTAAAAAGTCCCGCAACGGCTTCGGGCTTTACTTAAAGAAGCAAAAAAACTCCCAATAAAGCTACCCAATCGAGCACTTTACAATCACGAGCTTGAGCAATATGCCAAACATTTGAAGATCCCTTACTTTAGGGGAGTATTTATGCGAAACACCTTACCTAAACATTCACAAACAAAGGAGTCTGCCATCGTTAATTTGGATACCAGCAGTCATCACGGTACGCATTGGGTAGCTTATGTGCGAAATGGAAACACCGTTCAGTACTTTGATAGCTTTGGATGTTTGAAACCACCCCGAGAATTAGCCAACTACTTTGGCAATGGAGTGAAAATCCTCTACAACAATGACTCTTATCAGACGTACAATCAATCAAATTGTGGCCATTTATGCTTGAAATTTCTCTATAATAAAAAATAAATATTTTGCATTATTGTTGTTTTACTTTAACCTATATTAGCAGCTAACAAGCGGATAATTATCAGTCATGTCTGTGATCATCACATTGAAAGGTCGCAGCCCAATACTGTCGATTGATTTTCAACCACCTATTCAGTTGGATTCCAACTACAACTACGGACTAGCTTTATTGAGTTTTCACTCGTACAACAGCATCCCAAACATTGAGAGAGGTGACAAGATCTACCTGTTTGACGATCAAAACACGCAAACATTCATCGACTTGCCCGAAGGTTCATACGAAATTGGTGACATCGAAGCTTATATTAGAAAGGCACTTGGCATTCATTTGGCAAAGGACGTTGAGAATATTTTCTCATTGAAACCCAACAACAATACTCTCAAGTGTGAGCTTTTCAGCAGCAAGTACGCTGTGGATTTTCAACCGCAAGACAGCATCGGTGATATTCTGGGCTTCTCTAAACAGCTGCTACCACGCAATCAAGTTCACAGTTCCGATTTACCAGTGAACATTATAAAAGTTAGAACGATTCATCTCGATAGCAACATCACATCGGGAGCCTTCTACAATAACACTCCTTCACACACCATTTACGAGTTTGCCGTTGCAGTTGATCCTGGTTTTGCCATCGACGAAACACCTCAGCATTTAATCTATTTGCCGATTAACAGAAGCGAAATACATAACCTCACATTGCAAATTTTGAATCAAGACTCTGAACTAGTGAATTTTCGTGGTGAAGAAATCATCATTCGACTTGAGCTGAAACAACTACAATAATAATGGGTCGACTTGTATTTGATGAAGAACCATATAAGAGGTTAACCGCTCCTCGTCCACCATCAGTTTCTATGAAACCTCTCAAGAGATCACACACGCTCTCAAACAGATTGTTTCTACAAACGCTCGGCTACCATGTCAACTCCTCAAATGTTCGATATCTTCCGCAAACCAAATTTTGATGATAGTGTAAGACGCGAGGAGTTGCGAACCTACTATCCATACGTCAAGTCATTCGGCAACAATGATATCGTTGAAATCACCGTCAATCAAACAGATTGTTGGTTTTCCATGGCTGATTCCTGCATCTCAATCCAGGGACAAGTGGTGAAGACAGCAGGCAATGGAGATGTTTCTCTATCACCAAATGCTGGAGCTTTCTTCTTCGACAGCGTTACGTACGAGTTGTGCGGCAAGGAAATTGAAACCGTGAGAGACCCTGGTCGCGTGAGTACAATTCGTGGATACTTGTGCTACGACCCCAACAGTTCAAAGGACCTATTCATAGCCGGGTGGAATTTTCCACATAAAGCGTATATGAATGCCGCCGATAAAACTTTTCACATGTACATTCCATTGGGACATTTGTTTTCCATCTTCAACGACTACAAGCAAGTGATGTGTGGTAAACAAACAATTCGTCTGGTGCGAAGTCGTAGCGATGATGATTGCCTTATAATCACGGATGCTGCTACCAAGGGTAAAGTGACAATAAACAACATCGAACTCAAAGTCCGTCACATTTTTCCAAACGATGACGTTAAATTGGATTTACTGCAAGCCGTCAAAGCGGATTCCAGTATAATTTTACCGTTTCGTAAATGGGAGCTAAATGAGTTGCCTGCTCTCAAAACAGGTGCTACTCGTGAAATTTGGGCTGTGAAGACGTGTGCCGCACTGGAAAGCCCTCGTTACGTTATCTTAGCCTTTCAAACGGATCGCCACAGCAACATCAAAGAAGATCCCACGGAATTTGACAATATTCACATTTCCAATATTCGTCTAAATCTAAACAGCGAATTTTGGCCTATGGAGAGATTTGATTTAGATTTTTCAAAGAGTGAGTACGGTGAGGCGTACAAAAGGTATACGGACTTTTATCCCAGCTTTGGCGGCGGCAAACACCCTCTACTGGATTATGTTGCATTCAAGACGCACACCCTATTCGTCATCGATTGCTCCCGACGTGAGGACACCATGAAATCCTCGACTGTAGATATTCGCTTGGATATTGAAAGTCAGACGGGATTTCCCGATAAGACCCGAGCCTTCTGCATAATTATCCACGATTGCCTAATGGAATTTCTCCCACTCAGCGAAATTGTCCGAAGCTTATATTAGATCACTCAGCTGTTTAGAAAATCAGTTTCGTTATAGCTTTTCAACGGTTCACCATGGAAATTGCAATTGTCGACATTCAAGGTTTCGAAATCGAGGGAAGATTTGTTCCCAAGGAATTGGTTATCAAGACACGTAAACGCACAGGAGTGTTTTGTTTAAACCACCTAAACCGTTTAACTATCTATCAGCAGCAGACAAAAGGCAAGTACGATATTTGGAACAACGGCTACATGGACTCCACTACTCTGATGGCCACTATGATTTGAATACTATGAACGACATTTTGAGAATTTTCCTAACCAAATGCACGCACATATATGTACGAGGCCATCAGAAATATGACTTTTTATTTAACAAGTTATTTGAAGAGCTGAAAATCAACAATTTGAGAAAACTGCTTAACGAAGATGGGGAATCACACTATCACCTAATCAATCTGGAAAACTTCAATGGCGCTGTTGAACTGAAACCTTCTGACTCTCCATGCATTTTTCACTGCCGCTGCAATGATCCAGTACGATGTGCAAAAGAAAATGTTGATGTAGTTTATTATTGGCTTCTGAATAGTGTTTTACATAAATAAAACATTGTATATAACTATGTGTTTTAATTATTCATTATTTTCCTAATACATTTCACAATTAATTTAAGTAATAATATTGTAATTGTAGAGAGTGTTACACAAATAAGAATTAGCACTTTGTGGAGCTCCTCTTGTAGGTTAGCATCACGTATAGTCATTGAGCTGTTGGATAGTAAAGTTTTTTCATCTTGGCATGAAGCTGCTGAAATCCAGTCAGTGTCACCTTCAGTGTCATCAGAAAATATCAGCTTCAGTTTGAAATTTTTTGTTGTGTTTGACAGGCGAGCAAAATATACAGGCAGCCGTCCATCGTTTAATCTATCTCGAGCCATCAATGTGTAGTTGGAGCGGTTCAAACAGTTCCCTGAAGGGCATACAGCCATGTCCTTGGTTCCATAAGGTATATTAACATACAAGACATTTTTCAAAATTAATGTGAATATTATAAAACTTGATTTAAGTAAAGTCATTTTTATCGATCTGCATTCAACAGTAGTTGGTGAGACACTATGCTCATCTTGCACCTCTTTCGTTACTTTATACTAAAAATTATTAGCAGACTACTAGAAACCATAACATCAAATTCTTGATTCATCATTAAAAATTTTTCCAAGTCTCAAAATTATTACGCTCGGCCTTGAATCATCCGACAAAATCAGAGACTCGAAGGAGTTGCCGTTCTTGCGCAGGTAGGCGCTCGCTTACGATAACTATAGACTCGAAGGAGTGGACGTTCTCGCGCATGCAGGCTTAAGCGGTCGCTTAAAAGATTTTAAATTTTTTTACAGACAACAAAATACCAAGATTTTAAATTTTTTTACAGACAACAAAATATCATATCCCCCATCCAGCCCCCAAATATCTAACCGAACAACGCCCAAAAACCCGCGCCCACCCAACGGGCATGTACTATACCTTTTCAAATAAACATTTCTCGATTAACCGCATTAGCGCAGCTCGGTGGACACCTGACTTTGTAATCAGGCAAGCCGCGTTCGATACCCGGCCAAGTATTTAGCTTTTTTTCTTTGTAACCACCACAACCATCAACAGATGGCGTGCACTCTGCAACCCACGCAACCCACAATACAATTGCTTTCATTTATTAACAACAGATGGCACGCACCTCTGCGACACACCCAAATGTCTTTCGCGCACCCCTACGACCACCCCCAATGTCTTCTTCTTCTTCCCAATGTCTTCTTCTTATCCAAACAACAACTACCAACAGCTCGGCAGCAGCTCCCGGCGAGAACTCGATGACTGGTTACCTTTATGCCCACTTCCGCTCCAGAAACCGCTTTGTTTAACTACTGAGGTGTCATTCTTTTGTACGCAATTACAGAGAACGGCTCCAGATTCGGAACCTCTATATGCTAGTTTCCCCGAAAATCCTAGATGTCCGTCTTTACATCTCGCTCCTTCAAATTTAACGAAATGTATCAAATACATAAAGAAGTGTTCGAGTGGACATTCAATTGTGGGAAGCGCAACTGATGAAGGAAACAACTTATATTATATCAAAATCAGAGACTCGAAGGAGTTGCCGTTCTTGCGCAGGTAGGCGCTCGCTTACGAAAACTATAGACTCGAAGGAGTGGACGTTCTCGCGCATGCAGACGTTTGTAAAAGATTATAATTTTTTTTACAGACAATAAAATACCAAGATTTTAAATTTTTTTGCAGACAACAAAATACCATATCCCCCCATCCAGCCGCTAAATATCCAACCGAACAACGCCCAAAAACAAGCGCCCGCGCAACGGGCATGTACTATACCTTTTCAAATAAACATTTCTGGATTAACCGCATTAGCGCAGCTCGCTGGGTACCTGACTTTGTAATCAGGCAAGCCGCGTTCGGTACCCGGCCAAGTATTTAGCTTTTTTCTCTGTAACCACCACAACCAACAACAGATGGCGTGCACCCTGCAACCCACAATATAATGGCTTTCAATTATTGACAACAGATGGCGCGCACCTCTGCAACGCACGCAACCCACAATACAATGGCTTTCATTTATTAACAACAGATGGCGCGCACCTCTGTGACACACGCAACCCACAATACAATGGTTTTCATTTATTAACAACAGATGGCGCGCACCTCTGCAACACAATCAAATGTCTTTCGCGCACCCCTACGACCACACCCAATGTCTTCTTCTTCTTCCCAATGTCTTCTTCTTATCCAAACAACAACTACCAACAGCTCAGCAGCAGCTCCCGGCGAGAACTCGATGACTGGTTACCTTTATGCCCACTTCCGGTCCAGAAACCGCTTTGTTTAACTACTTATATTGTCTTGCGTGCAAAATAATGATACCTCGAAGAGACTAGTGAACTAGTTTATTGAAATAAAGAAATTATTGCCAGGTGTTCTTATTTTTGTCACTTTTGTATTTGATCATCACGAATGACTGCCCCAAATTATAAAATCTCAAACAAAAAAAAATATCGTTCTTCAATGATGCGAAACGAATCAATTTGTTGTGCGACGTTTTGCGAAAATCTGATATCAAGTTTTCATTTCCTGCCTGAAATCTTTTCAATTTCATCATTCAATGAGGAGATCGAAAAGCAGCAACTCATTGTTCCGCGATACGTGTAAACTGTCAACGAAGAAGACGCCCGTTTCCGTAATCTATCACTTCGGCGTGGCGTTACGGAGCGCACTAGCAGTTGACAACTTACAAGATACCTAAGAAAGCAGTTATTAAACAGTTCGTCAGCCTCGCACTTTAATATTTTGAAAGGGTTTTGTAATAATAACGGCAGGTGTGGATGAAAAGTGAAACTGACGATATGAGGCGGGTAACGCCTGGGATGGATGCAACTTTTGCAACACGGCTTACAGAGATAATTTGAAAGAGATATTTCAGTAAACAACAAGATATTTAGATATCTATTCTGTTAAGATAGAGTACGTGAGCATAACTAGTAAAATAAATTGTAAGAAGTACTTCAAATTACGTCTCTCTAGGTATTTATGGAATTTCGTGCAAAAAAGGAGTATCTGTCGCTATACGCAGAAACCGTAGAGGTTGTATTAAAAGCTGGGAATGTATAAACAAATCTTTAATCGAAATCGACACGCCACTCAAAAAGGATACCTACAGATAATGCGACTGAAGCAGAAAAAAACTGACTTCTTTGAAAATTTGACAAAACATTTAGATCAGATTGGCAACAAAATTGGGCCTTATTTCTAAGTTAAATTTAACAGCAGAGTAGAAAGGCAATGCCGGAAAACCTATGCGAATATATAAAAATTATAACAGAGGGAACGACAAATAAGTCTATGTGAGCAATATAATCTCAACATATGGAAAGGATTGTTCCAACATAAGGAAATTCGTAAATATACCTTTATAGAGTCAACTAAAAATGAAAAATATATTATAAGACTATACAATAGGGAAAAGCAATAATAATATTGTGGAATTGAATGTCATTCAGATCATGTTATTTTCTATTGAACAAACAAAATAGTAGCAAACAACATGTTGTGTAGAAGGAGACAAAATGGAGAAAAAGAGTAGCAGTTATTTGAGACAGAACGATGGAAGCGAAAGCTTCTTACGAAATATACTTCTCTGTATCATCCTGATTAATGGTGAAATAAAATGATTGTCGCTATTTTGTTAAGATTCAAAAGTTAATCCTAATGAGTAATTTAATTCTTACTTTCAACATATCTGCACAGTGTAATCCATCAAATGTTTAATGAACAAAGACTTTCAATATTTCTTTTTCATTAAGGTATAACTTTGGATTCTTTTGTTTTTACTTCACTCAAAAATATAGCACCATTGTATTCACGATAATAACACCAGAAGGAATCATCTGGAAAAAATGTTCTTTACAAACATATGCTGCTTCTTGAACATCACTTGTAAATATTTTATCATTCTAGTTTTAGTCTTTCTGCAACACTAAAGAACTATAAGCGGTCTAATTTTACGGTTCCGTATATATAATATACAGATATCCTTATAATATCACTCCGGATTTCTTCCTTTTTCACATTATAGCAATTTTCTCCTAAACTACTGGACGAGAAAAGGTTAAAATTTGGTATCAGTTTATAGTTTGGTGACCCGATTTGGAGTATATATCGTAAATGAAGAAATTTTGATTATAGGGGTACTTTTGTGGGAAAAACTAAAAAAATTTTGAAAAAAATTAGAGATGCGTCACCTGAATTTTACCGGAAAAATAAGAAAAACCTCCACTATTAATTTTGGGGGGCAAATTACACAATTAAATGGAAACATAAAATTAAAATTGTTTCTAACACATCATGTAATATATCAAATAAAAGATATCATTATGACGAAAGCAAACATATTTTTTCATATTTTTAAAATAAATTATTTTAAAAATATTAACAAAAATATAAAAATTTGTACCCATTCCCCCTACCTTATCTTCGAAACTATAAGCCGTAAAATTTTGAAGAAAGTTTTGGGATGTAAGGCCTCACCTGAATTTTACTGTAATAATAAGGATAAACCTCTAATAGTAATTTTGGGGGGTAAATTACAGAATTAAATGAAAAATATAAAATTAAAATTGTTTCTAACACATCGTATAATATATCAAATAAAAGGTCTCATTATGGCGAAAACAAATATATTTTTTTAATACTTTTAAAATAAATTATTTAAAAATATTAACAAAAATATATTTTTTTACCCATTTCCCCTACCTTATCACCGAAACTATAAGCCGTAAAATTTTGAAAATAAATAGGGATATAGGACCTCATCTGAACTTTACTAGAAAAATAAGAAGAAACCTCTAATAAATAATTTGAGGGGGCAAATTACAGCATTAAATGGAAAACATAAAATTAAAATTATTGCTATACGCATTATGACTCATTATGACGAAGACAAATATTTTTTTTCTTATATTTAAAGGAATATTTTAAAATTTATTAACAAAAATATTAAAAAAAAATACTTATTCACCCCTTTATTCCCCAAATATTAGACCTACAATTTCTATTCACAGGAAAAGTACGACGAAATGCCTAATATTAATTTAGGGGGCCAAATTATAGAATGAAACGGAAAATAAAAAATATATATTTTTTAACGTAACATTCATGCAATACATCAAATAAAAGGGCTCATTATGAGGAATACAAATATATATATTGTTAAATTTTAAAATTAATTGTTTACAAAATATTAACAAAAAATATAAAAATTCTCATTTCCCGCTTTATTTCCGAAACTTGAAATTTATAAGAACAATTAGTAGAAAACCACAATATTAATTTTGAGGGCAAATTATAGAAATAAATGGAAAATAGAAATGAAATTTTCAAAGGCATCATCTAATATATCAAATAAAAGGCTCATTATGTAAATTACAAATATATCATATTTTTAAGTCATTTGTGTCAAAGATATTAACAAAAATATTAAACATCGATTTATTTTCCACTTTAGAAACTACACTACCTAAAATTTTTAAAAATATATTTTATTTGTATTTTTAAATAATTTGTTTAAAAGATTTAATAATTTATTATTCAAAACTTGACCAATTTGGCCTTTAAATTCCAAGATACAGAGCTCAAAATTCAGGCAGTAGATTATAAAAGGCATCCCTGAAATTAGAAAATTAAATACATATTTTTATAAAAAACAAGTCAGTCAGGTAACAAATAAAATGAAAAGTCTATGTGTGGAAAATAAAAGTGTATATTCTTTATAAATTTAAAACGCTTCCTCTAAAAAATATGAAGGTAAATATAAGAAAATGCACTCATTCTCTGCTTGTCTGAAACTGGAATATTAGAATCTTGAAGGTGGTACGGAACCCTTAGTATACGAGTCCAACTCGCACATGACCAAATTAATGTAAATATTACAATTATTTCTGCCCAACGCCAAATCATATTAAGTTCTGAAATAATGTGCTTAAAAAAATATGTTCCTATTACAACTATGCAACCAACAAAGGAATAATCCGTCTATTGGGTAATTCACATTATCCATAATTGAATAACGAGGCTAAACTAATCAACGACAGATATATACTATTTGTAGATACACTAGCAATTATTTTTACTATGTACAGAGAGCCCCAATTATAAGAAACATCAGTGTTGCATTTTAATCATACGATAGAAATTTTTGTTTTTTAATTGATTTGGTTAGTTGTGATATTCCATGTAGAATACGCAGTTGACGTGAATGGATAAGACTCTTGGAGCCTTCTGCAGTAGCTTCGTAAAAGTAGTAACTTTTCATAATAGCTTTAGTATTATACATGAGCTTGTCAGACCTTAGGTATAGAACAATATGAAGAACCATTATGTAAATGCTATTGGTGGAGTCAAGAAGTTGCTGAAAAAGTTAAGGAGAAGAATAGGGCTTATCAGAGATAGCTGTCAACACGGGATAACAATGACTGAAAACAGTACAGAAAAACAAGCAGAAAGGTGACAATCCATGCCAAAAACTAGACATGGAAATGAAAATGCGAGGAAATAACCAATGGCATTGGTAGCAGCAAGCCCAATGAAGTGTGAAATTTGATAAAAAGTCTAAAAAGAACAGAAAATCTCACAAACACAACTAATCAGTTTTGATAGATGGGAAAAGCTACTTCAGGAAGGTAGAGCACAATTTAGAGGCGCATCTCTTACTTTGAAAGACATATTGGATATAGAATGCATACAGGAGATAACTCTCGAATAAGTGAGAAAGGCGGTGAATAAATGTAAAACTGGAAAGGCACCAGGTCCTAGTGTAGATAATTTTGAGTTAATAAGAACCGCACCGAATTTCTGATTCGAGCTGCTTGCTAAATTGTTGTGCTGTACCTCATTGGAAATGGAAACCCATCTCATTTTAGAGAAGAACTACCGGAAGCAGGTGCAACAAATAAAAATAGTTACGAAAAATTCTCAATAGTCAAATCATTAAAACCTCTAAATGCATTTTATTGAATAGCTCTGTCAATATGTAGTAGATCGAATTTTTATTTTTTGCAATTTTTAATAATGTCAGCAAGTAATGCACTGGAGATGAGATTTGGAGGAAAATTCATGCTAACTTTATATGAAGTTATTCACAAAGAAGCCTTCGCTTACTTGAAAGAAGTCCAATCTTTTCTAATCTCCAACTATGTATTTAAATCGACTTCGTTTCTGCGATCTGAAAATACAATCCCTATCTTGGATTGGAAATAAAACCAGTATTCATTGCATCAACCTAGTATTAATCAAAATTGCATCAAAAATTTATAGCGGTATACTGCATTTCGTTCATGTCCGTAACTGAGATTAGAACAATGTTAGCTCGATCGGCTTATCGTTGAGTGAAATGAAGAATTCCAATACTTTTAAGATATTGTACCGTTATGCTAATAATATGAATATTTTGTTGATTATTGAAAAATTTGTTTCTCGATACCGACGAAACAAATGTTGCTTTTCTGTGAAACAACTCCATATTGTAATACTCTAGTTGTTTGTCCAATGTATGAATCTGAGCAATTCTTGTAGTTGATTAGATATACAAGTTTTTAATTTGTTAGGTTGCGTCTCTCGTCTTGATAAACAAACATTTCACATTTTTAATGGATTTGTGTGCTATCCTGACACTAGAATTTTTTCTAAATATTTTAATTAATTTTGAAGAAATTTATTTGATATAAAGTATATAGGAGTGTAGTGTCCAAGTAGTATAAAATAGTATTTACATGTGATTAGGCAAGAAACATTTTTTTTGTACATCAAAAATAATCCCAAATATATAATCTAACTAATGCGAATAGTGATTCAAAAGGATTTCAGACTTGGGGTTGAAACTTCTCCAAAGCTGACACAAAATACATTTGTTTAGCACTGATTGACCATATCATAGAGATTTTTTTCACTCATACCATCGGTGTGGAAGAGACGTCCATTAAACCGTACTTTTCATAATAACCCTGCTAGAATTTATCCTCAACTCGAACTTCAAATACTTATGAAGGAGCTTCCTATAACTTAGTTTTTTGTTTACAAACAGGAACCAGCTTATATTAGTATTACGTATATCTTCGTTTATTGAAAATTAGTAATTATAGTAAATGAACAAATATCTGTCAGAACCATAATAGCACAAAGGTCAAGTTTATGGATGGTAGTGACAAGGATGACAAACATTTATGGGGATTAAATTGAAAAAGTGTTCAGCTGAACGTATTAAATAACACTTTCAAGAAGTGAGCAGTATGGAACTATTGTAGAGATAGGGTATGATGTGAACGGTTAAATATAAAATAATAGTAATATAAACAACAGACCTTTAATATTACTATTCCAGGTAAAGCACTCTAAATACCTGAGGATAATCTTTGATTACAGATTAAACTGGAATAAGCATGTTGATATCATACTAAATAAAACTAAATATTTAGTTTTTGTATTTCATAAACTCTCCAAATGTTTTTAGAATGCTATATTATGCACTTTTCCAAAGTATAATTATTTATGGCATTATTTCTTGGGGAGGAGCATATGCAACCAACATCAAATTGTTACAATCTTTGAAAAATAAAGTACTCAAAATAGTTAATAAAAATCAAATAGTACCTGATCAAAATCCACTACTCAGTTCATGCCTTAACAGTTCACTATAACAACCTAAGAAGTAAATATTTGAACTCATTAAGTATCACTATAAATAAAAGTATCATTCTCCACAAAAGAGTAAAAACAGTTCTATAAAACCCATTATTTTATTCAACACTCTTCCAAATGATATCAGAACCAGTAATCAAAATATGTCTTAAGAACCTAAAACAAAGAAATTGATTTAAAAAAATATATGAAAAAAGCTGTTCATTGACTATTGTAATTCATAAATTATCTACTCTTCAAAGATATATCGTTGTTTTTTGAATGATATTTGTGGCATATTTTTCAATGTTTAAGTACTTCTTGGGAAATGGCACCACTGTTAAGAAAATTGCTGTATATTCCAAACGTTTCGAGGTGTAGGTCAGACCCCGTTGTTAATGGTTAAGAAACTATGAATAAAAAAGGCACAATTCTAAGATATGTAAAATTAAAATAATTGACAATATGTATTATTTTATTTCTGACGTAACTAAGAGTATTTTATTTGTAATATACAGGGTAGCACAAAAACTTCTAGAGATCATATAATATAAAGTTCCTTTCAAATTGAGAGAATTGGAAATGGTGATTTTCAGAATTTTATGTGGCGCTACTAGGTGTTTGTTGTACGCCAAAAATGTGATCAAAGAATTTTGTTGATTCAGTGATCCCACTAAAATCATACGGGAAAACCTAGGAAAAACCTTATGAACTATCCCGATACTGGGTTGTTCACAAGGACATGACCATTAGCAATTTCTTTCTTAATCATCGGCAAACAGGAACGATTGAATTCTACGGAGGTAATATCGTTTTCATTTATCAAAATTAAAGCAGACTCTTTTAGTTTTCTTTTGGTGTTGTGTTCTTCTTTATGTAATATAACTGAATTTTGAAACTGTATTTTATGACCAAGGTCCCAAGCATGTTCACAAATTTTCTATTTTTCAAACTGTCGTTTTTTATGTAATTTTTGTGTTCATTTATTCGAACATTTAGAGGTCTAGAGGTTTCTCCAATATAGATTACATTCACAATGGATTTTATAAACGCAAATTTTGTTTGTAAATTGAGTTGTGTTTTTTGGTTTGGTTTGTCATGTAACTAATTTTAGTTTATTTTTTGTTTTAAATTATGTTTTGATATTATATAGTTACGTCACAAATGAAATAATATATATTGTAAAATATTTTAATTTTACATCTTAGAATTGTGCCTTTTTTATTCATAGTTTCTGAACCATTGACAACGGGGTCTGACCTAGACCCAGAAACGTTTGGTATATACAGAAATTTTCTTAACTGTTGTGTTATTTCCCAAGAAGTACTTAAACATTCAAAGATATATTTTACAATAATGTATGCATGAGTATATATAGGTGTGTATACGTTTTTATCTATATATGTGTATGTCTGAATATGTATATATAGTAGTGGAAAAAATTAAAGGATCAAAAAATAATTCCAAATTTTTTGACGTTTTTCAATTAGCTGTATTTTCCTTGAAAATGGTCGCCCTGGAGTTAAAAAAAAAGGATTTTAAAGCTTGAAGTTTCTAGTTTTGAGATCTTATGAGAAAAAAAAAAATTCAAGCAACGTGTACCTCTCAATCCTAACGAATACCATAACTAAAAAAATTTCAATTTTTTTTTGGTTTTCTTTTTTGGTGTACGAACTTGAATTTTTTTCGTTTCAATCAACCACTACATGGATAGAATAATTTGTTCATTCAGCTTTAAATTTCTGTTTTGCAAAGTTGAATACGACCACTTCTCGCTGAGATATCGAACTTTGAGTGGAAAAGGGTCTTTTTGTCTTTAACCATCAATACCTCAGCAACCCCCGATCGGACATGAAAATTAAGTAAGGTGTTGTAATCTTGAATAAATTTCCCACAGAAATCAGCTACGGTTTTTTGAAAGTTTTTATTTTTTTTATTCTTTACATTAATTTGAAAAATCTAGGTAAAAAGCACGTTTGATGGCTTTTGGGATCACCAGCCGCTAAATTGAAAATATCGAGAAAACCAGTAATGTTAAGTGTGCCTTTTACAGTTCAATATGCCAACAAAAACCCCACAATGTTTTGTATAAATCCATCGAGCCATTTTTTTTGTTTTCTTCGATCGAATTTTTGAATACCTTGAAAAGTTTATTTTGATTTTAAATGATCATAACTTTAACAAAATGCAAAAAACTATATTTTTTCTGTTTCTTATACAATATAATTCATAAATCTGTTTAAGATTGTAGGAAAACATAAGAGAAATTGAAAAAAAAATTTTTGGAAAATTTGGAATTTTTTTTTTAACAAATTAGTATTCTTTTTTTAATGACCCAAAGCGTACCCCGTGAAGGTTGCCCGATCGGATTTACGCTTCTTTTGTGTGCGTTTGTGTATTTGAGTGTTTGTGTTTATGTGTATGTATGTTCGTCTGCCCGTTCGTCAGGTATATTAATAACGGGTATTGCCACCCCTGTTTTCAATAACGGCTGCTAAGCGTTCAGTCATATTGCTGCAGCGGGCAATCTGAGGTTGAGGGATGGTGTTCCAAATTTGCAGAAGTGCACGCTCTAATGTGGCCAAGTTCTGCACATTTGGATACTCACTGCGCAAACGACGACCCATTATGTCCCAAACATGCTCGATGGGATTGAGGTCTGGACTCATTGGTGGATGCCGCAGCAAAGTGATGTCATGGCGTTCCAAAAAGCGTCTGGTGATGTTGGCTGTGTGTGGGCGTGCGCTATCTTGCATTAGAATAAACTCCCTCTGACGTTGCCGTCTACGCAGTACAATTGGTCTCAAAATTTGGTCAATATATCCCTGAGCTGTTAAGTTTTCGCGCATAATCACCAGAGGTGTTCTCCAATCTCGCGAAACGCCCCAGACCATGACTGACCCACCACCATAGGCGACAGTCGGACGAACAAAATCCTGGCGAAAACGTTCACCACGACGGCGCCAAACAAGCGGACGTCGGTCGCTTCCATATAAGTTGAACCTGGATTCGTCAGTGAATAAAACATTTCTCCATTGTCTCAATGTCCAAGCCCGATGTGCGTTGGCATACGCTAAACGTTCTCGGCGATGTCTCGCTGTCAACATGGGTACACGATTAGAATGTCGTGCATTTAACCCATTTTCGCGAAGACGGTTGATGACTGTACGGGAAAAAATGTTTCGTACTTGGTGTCGCTGTTGTACCCAATTTGCAAAATTTCTTGCCACAATGTTCGCACTGATGAAAGGCTCACGTCGAACGTGTCGGACAACTGCTCGATCATCTCGAGCAGTCGTGACACGATGGCGTCCTTGTCCAGTACGACGAATGTATTGGTTCGTCTCCCGGTATCGTACATACGTTCGAGATACGACGGATTGTCTAACACCCATCCGGATGGCAACATCACGTTGACTGCAACCTTCTTCGAGCAGAGTAATCAAACGAGCAACCTCTAGCTCTGATAAATACCTTCTAATCATGATCGGAAAGCAACTTGGTTTTTTTGCAAATTTATGAAATTTTTGTAACGCAGAAGGAGTGGTTTTGAAAAAAAACTGTTTTTTAGCGTTTTAAGAGTTCACGAAAACTAATGATAATAAATTTCTGAAAAGCGTCTAGGTCGAGTTCAAAATTCTATTGGGTATATCAACTTTGTTTGAAATTTAATTAAAATTTTAATTCAGTCGAAGTTTAAAAACCAAGAAAATCAATGGAATGCAATAACAGAATCGTGTTATAAATTTTTTGAAGTCATTAAAAAAAATTTCAAATTTCTTCCATTTTTTTTTCTTTGGGTTATTAAAAAAGAATACAAATTTGTTAAATTTTTTTTTTTATTTTCCAAAAAATTTTTTTTCCAATTTCTCTTTTGTTTTCCCATAACCTTAAACAGATTTATAAATGATATTGTATAAGAAACAGAAAAAATATAGTTTTTTGCATTTTGCTAAAGTTATGATCATTTAAAATCAAAATCATCAACTTTTCAAGGTTTTCAAAAATTCGATCGAAGAAAACAAAAAAACGTCTCTATGGATTTAAACGAAACTTTGTACGGTTTTTGTTGGCATATTGAACTGTAAAAGGCACACTTAACATTACTGGTTTTCTTGATATTTCCAATTTAGCGCCTGATGATCCCAAAAGCCAACAAAAGTGCTTATTTTCTTGATTTTTCAAATTAATGTAAAAAATAAAAAAAATTTTTTTTCAAAAAACCGTTGCTGATTTTTATGGAGTGTTTGTTCAAGATTTCAGAACCTTTCTTACTCTTCTTGTGCGATCAACGGTTGCTGAGATATTGATGGTTAAACACAAAAAGATCCTTTTCCATTAAAAGTTCGATATCTTAGCGACAACTGGTCGTATTGAACTTTTCAAAAAAACAATTTAAAGCTGAATAAACACCTTATCCGATAAATAGAGCGATTTATTTCGAAAAAATTTTACGTGTT
Organism: Octodonta nipae; assembly: GCA_034190945.1. Lineage (NCBI taxonomy): Eukaryota > Metazoa > Arthropoda > Insecta > Coleoptera > Chrysomelidae > Octodonta > Octodonta nipae. The sequence continues at coordinate 175,838,735 of CM067217.1, forward strand.
CATAGACCAAGAAAGAACATAGAAAAAATTTTGAAAAAAAAATTCTTATGGTATTCGTTAGGATTGAGCGATACACGTTTGCTTGAAAAAAAATTTCATCATCAGGTCTCAAAACCAGAAACTTCAAGCTTTAAAATACTTTTTTTTAAAGTCCGGTACGACCATTTTCAGGCGAAAACCAGACACTTGAATAACGTCAAAAAATTTGGAATTATTTTTTGATCCTTTAATTTTTTCCATTAGTGTATGTGTGTGTATATGTGCACTGCATTGACATGATTTTTTTAAATTTTGTTAAATCTTAATTATTTAGGATAGGTTTAGTTCTTTATTGTACTAGCATCACAATGTTAATATAGCGCGATTTTTAAATCAGTATTAAACAGTTAGGAAAGTTCTTATTTTTAGCACTCAAATAGATGCTGAAAGTGCTTTCTGATTTACAAAACATCCTTGCATTAGCAGTCCAGCGTTTTGTCTCATCCGTGCGAAATCCACTTACGGATATCAAATTATCTAGTAGCCTGGGGGTAATGCCAAAGTTAGAGATTCAAACTCGGCTAACTAATTGAATAAACTGTCGATAATTCCTTATTAAAACTGAAAGTTTCGAAATGATCAATTAATATCTATACGAATAGAGCATGACAGGCCCTAAAGGGTAGTAATTATCCGAAAACAGCTCCATTAAGCGGCAGGAAGAGTCTTCCTATTAAGGCACTTCCTGAACCTTTTAACATTTTACGTTAAAAGCTTTCGGAATTTTTTAACGTTACTTCATTTTCTTACATTACCCAAGACTTGATGTGGGTCCGCTTTTTAATTTGGGCCCGTTTCATTCTTCAAAGGTGGAATAAATGTAATTTTATCTTGGATGAAAGTAGTGGGTGATTGTGAAGTCGCTGTGTTAACAAAAGACATTTTTTGTAGTTTTATTTAACGAAAAATGGAAAGCTATAAAAATCGTTTAGTGCTAACTAGTGATTCTTTATGTTTAGTAATAGAAAAATTTTCCTCAGACTATTTTTATGTTGCGAACTCAGAACGAACCCTTGAATTTATTTTAGATCTTCTTGTTCAGCAAATTTAAGCAAGATCGTAATGTTGTCTGTAATGAGCCAAAACCAGTGTTTGCTTTTTATCATGTTGTTTATTTACCTTACAATACTATAGGTAGTTAGTGTACACATACCTCAAACGTTACAATAATAGATGAACGAACCGTGGAGAAATTACATGGAAAATTTGAGGAAAGTTATACTGAAATTTATTATTAAAAAAAGTGTATGACAATAAATGTCATCGTTTATTTCTAAGGGATTTGGCGTCTTCAAGATGATCAAGATGACGATGAAGATGTTTTCGGATCGAGTTGCATTTCTACATAAATAAGGCGACAAAAATCCAAAATGTCGGTAGGCTGGATAGATCTGACAGTCGATAAAGTATTTAGATAACTATTTTTTAAAACGGCAGTGACCTGATTCATTTCGCATTGTCTGTCAAAAGATTTCTCCCTGATGCAATTGTTACTCAATCCACCTGAATCGCTAGATTTTGTGCCATGTACCATCTCCCTGTTTCCTAGTATAATCTGTATTCGAAGAAATACACTAAATAAACTATTATAGTAGTACGAAGTTGATTCATGATGCTTAACACTGTATTTGGTGTTAAAATTGATGACGGTTTGGACGAAGTTGCCAACAAAATGAGAGTAATATGTTGAATCCAAGTAATTTCGAGACCATATTACAGAAAATCTCCAAGGATTCAAAAGGAACGGTAGATGCAAAACAGCATGATGGGTTAATACAATGTCAAAATTCTACCGTTATCTCTGTAAATATCACGGAATTGGTTAGAAACATCATCTTCCCCCATTTTTAGGGTTCGGTATATACAATATACGGATACCCTTATAATATCACTCCGGATTTCTGCCTCTCTCACATCACAGCAATTTTCTCCTAAACTACTGGACGGAAGAGGTTGAAATTTGGTATCAATGTATAGTTTAGTGACCCGATCAGGAGTACATATCGTGAAAGAAGAAATTTTGATTTTAGAGGTACTTCTGGGGGGAAAAACTAAAAATATCGACCGTTCCCCCGCCCTCTGATACTAATGAGCCTAAAAATTTGAAAAAAAAATAGGAAATATAGAACGTTGCCCGAACTTTACAGGAAAAATAATGAGAAACCATTAATATTAATTTTCGGAGGCAAATTATAGAATTAAATAAAATTTTAAAAATATTTTTTTAAGCGCATCATGTAATACATCAAATGAAAGGTCCCATTCTGAGAAACGCAAATATATTTTTTTCATACTTAAAAAAATAATTAAAAAGATATTAACGAAAATATACCAAAATTTACCCATTCCCCCCACTTTATCTCCAAAAAAAAATTAGAGGTATAGGGTCTGACCTGAAGTTTACTGGAAAAATAAGGAGAAATCTCTACTTTTAATTTTGGGGGTAAATTACAGAATTAAATGGAAAATAAAAAATTATAACTGTTTCTAACGAATCAAATAATATATCAAATCAAAGGGCTCATTATGACGAATACAAATTGATTTATTTATTTTTTTTAAAAAGAATGTTTTAAAATATATTAAAAAATAACCCCTCCCCTCTATTCTCCATACTATAAGACCTAATTTTTTTGTATACAGGAAAAATACGTCGAAATCCCTAATATTAATATTGGGGGCCAAATTCTGGAATTAAACAGAAAATAAAAAAATATATTTTTAAGGCATCATGCAATGCATCAAATGTAAGGGTTCATTATGAGGAATACAAATTTATATTTTTCATATTTTTATAATTAACTGTTTACAAGCAATTAACAAAAATATATAAAAAAATTTTCATTTTCACTTTATTTCCGAAACCATACTACCTACAATTTTGAAAATAATTAAGGGTACTGAGGCTCACTTGAAATTTATAAGAAAAAAATATTAGAAAAACCCCATAGTAATTTTAGGGACAAATTATACAATTATATGGAAAATAAAAATTCAATTTTCAAACGTATCATGTAATATATCAGACAAAAGTAAAATAAAACTTTAATGTTAATTTTTGGGGGCCAAACTAGAAAATGAAATACATGTGTATTGTTATAAAAATCAAGCGAATCCTGAAGCAGATAAATTAAAAAGTCTATGTGTGAAAAATGAAAGGGTATATTTTTTATAAATTTAAAACGCTTCCTTTAAAAGATATTAGGGAAAATATAAGAAAATGCACGCCTTCCCTGCTTGTCTGAAACTGGAATATTAGAATCTTGAAGGTGGTAAAGAACCACGAGTCCAACTCGCACTTGACCAAATTATTTTTCATTCCCAAATAGTGAGGGAATATTTACTTCCCATAATATATACTAAGTGTGAGTAGTCTCACTGCTATCTAAATCATCTGAGAAACAATGGGATCCTTCACTATTATAGTGATTTTTGAGACAGCAACTTAGGTCAGGAAAAGAGATTACCAGTTATGAAAGCTGAAAAATGTCCAGAAGATCGAAAACATAGCTTTATTTTGTATAATAAGTCACAATTTTATAAATGAATTAGACAAATACTATGCTAAATTCGTGTATGATTGTCTCATCATTCAGAAGATGTTCGGTGTGTATTTTCCTAGGTTGAAAATCCGAAAAATTAATATGAGGCTATAGTGAACCGAGTCAGTCTGATTGCAGCGCATTAACTTCTCGTATCTCTTATGAAAAAGGCAATATAGTGTTTGGGGCTTTGGTTCTAAATCCAAAGAACAGCATGATACTACAAGTATAGCAAATTTGCCTGAAAACCAATTTGTATGGTAGAGTGTAGTCGAAATTTATAAAAAATCAAAAGCAGATTATTTGTTTATTTTTATGTTTTTTTGGGCAATAACACCACAATCGAAATAAAACGACGTATATTGATGGAAAACCAAACGTTTCAAAGTCTATTCTGACTTCGTTGTCAATGGCTTTATATTTATTGATGTTAATTGCAAAATGAAAATTTGATTTATGTCATTGTGGTGTTATTACCCAAAAAAAATATCAAGAATATGACACAAACAACGTTTAGAAGACAGATTATTTGTGGTAGATGAAGACAAATGCAAATTTGGATTTAACTCAATTATAATTAACTCATGTTCTTAACAATTTTTAATATTCCCAAAGATAAAAGTAACCTGCTTTAAAAAAATGTATATTTATTGCCAAACCTCCTATAAAAGTTTAAAAAACACACATGTGATGTATAAGTCACTTCAAAAAGTAGAGAGGTATTTAAAGTAGAAGTGTTTTATAAACAGCAAACTTCAAGTTTCCTTATATCCTATTATGCTACCGGTTACATCTTTTCACCCATCTCCATTATACAGTGTGAAACAGCCAAATGGAATAAATTTGATAACGAATTAAGAAGGGCTTGTAAGAAAAAAAGCATGGACACGTCGATTTGTATTTTAAAATGCGCATTTTTTCAACAATAAAAATATATAGGGTGGGTCATGTGACAGTGACCAATACCAACTTTCATATTTTAAATGCAAGTCCCTGTATATTAGTTCCTACTACTATCTTCAACTGTTTGGGAAATATTAATTGTTTTCAGATTTATTAGAAAAATTAAGATTAAAAAAGAAAATTATGTTATTTCAAAAATTCGCTACATTACATTCAATACTTAATTCCCATTTAGCTCTTGATATTGAGATAGGTTCATTTAACAGAAATACAAAAAATTAAATAATTGAATGGAGTTGGCCGTTGCTTGGAGAAAATTAAGACTCATGATGAAATAATGCACAGTATTGTTGGATTGCACTTTATTTACACACACTTGTGACAATTGTTTCGCTACATTCTAGCTTCTTCTGACAATAACGTGAGTTTACAAAATGTAAATATATATAGTATTAAAAAGGTACAATAAATAAACTAATTATAATGCAAAAATAGTTAAAATTCAAAGCCTATAAATAATATTACAGTTTTGGGAATAACTAATGATATTCTCCTTACCAATGCAGAAACCAGGTAAAACGGTGTGTTTTGGTTGGGATAATCCCTTAATATAAAAATATTTAGAACTGCCTCATCTAAAATATGTCGTGTCATCTTGGATAAACTTATATCCTTTTCCAGTAAACCCACAAATTGCTGCAAATACAATATGGTTTCAGCAAGATCAATGTCTGGCAGTACCTGAACCATTTTTTTCCAATCGGGTGGATTGGGATGCGCGGATCGATAGAATGGCCAGCACGATCTTCTGATTTAACCCCGTTGGACCACTTTTTTGGGCATATGTCAAAAGTACGAAAATAAACCCCTCAATTTAGACAAATGAAAATGACGAATCATGCTTGGGATTAGATCAGTCACGTCTGAGATGTTGAGTAACGATAGAAGACATTTGTATATCCGATTAGCATGTTGCCAAGATATTTGCAGCCAGTATTTTGAACATTTCCTACATTGACATTAATGGATTAGGTTTTTAATGTAATGTAGCAAATTTGTGAAATAAAATAATTTTCTTTATTTAATGTTAATTTTTGTAACAAATCTGAAAACACTTAATATTTCCGAAACAGTTGAAGATTGGTGTCGGACACTGTACATAAATTATAAATAGAATTTACTGGAGAATCCAAGAAATGAACAATATACAGGGGTTTGCATTTAAAATAAGAAAATTGGTATTGGCCATTGTCACATGATATAAGTTGTAACTTTTATGTAGAGTTAATAACAAAATAAAAACATTTCGATGGCTAAAGGGCAAATCCTCTTGAGTCGAATATTTCCTATCTTGTGTTTAATTCATCAATTTATAAATATTGGTGTTCTTAGTAGAATGCAAATACTCATAAGTCTATTTTAATATCGTAATAGCTGTATTATAGTACCTATAAAAACGAACTCAAAAAATATTCTATTCTTCTTCTTTCCTTAACAATTTGTAAAATTAGACTTAAAAGGTTTTACACTTTAGCCATCGCTTAAGTAATTAGACTGTATTCACAGACGATCTGCGAACCGCCGCCCCTTTTCGGGTGGTTTATTAACATTTATTTATATTTAATTTCATATTATGTTCAATTAATTTCATCTTAGATTTCGTATTATTTCAGTCATTTAATATTTGGCGGATGCGCCAGCAACAAATTTTAAGAATAAAATAATGTTTTCCTAATTTAATTACGGCCGAATTGGAAACTTTAAATATTTCAATTTTTTACATTTTAACGTAAACCTTTTCATTCGTCTCTCCTTCTTTTACATCCTTTTTCGGTCATTTCGAAAGCACTCGATATAACGAATTCTTTGAAACCTTTAAATCCGTTAGAAAAACACGACACGTTTCTATCATCATCGCCCTAGCGAAAGGCATTTGAATTGTTCAGCAGGTAAGAAGGGAAACAAAACGGAAAAAACGAAAATAATGGAGACTTAAAAACAGTGCGTTCGCCACGATTCCATTAGTAAGGTCAACCTGGCGCATCTGTCGAATTTCCCATCGAGAACAGCGGGGCGGCGAGCGAGCGAGTGAGAGAGAAAAAGGGCGAACTCACGGCGACGGCGATGGGAAATTCTCATCGCGAACGACAGACAACAGTTTGTATAGGTGCCCTTGCGTTCTCATCTCTATTAGAAAGTTTGTCGTGCCTTCATTAATCTACATTTTGTGCCAAATCATCGTCAACCAGGGCTTCAATTTTGCCGCCGATGTCTAGCGAAGTGACACGTACAAACTGGTGTTCGCCGTTCCATCAATCAGGAATTTTTGTTCGTTCATTCGTCGGCTGGTTCGTTCGCCTGCTTCGATCCTATAATTTGTATTCATTCATCGATTTGATGCGGAAGACGATTCGCATTATGGCATTATCATGCCTAATCGTGAAATTTGGATGAATGTGGATTCACGGAACGGGCTTTCTGCGGAAGCGCGGGTACACTGTTGTTTTTCTTTTTCGCGTTCGTATCTATATGTACATTTCAATTTGGGTGATCTATTATCCATTAAGGATTCATTTATCGTACGTGGAAAAACTTTAAGAACTCTATTCTAATACAAAAATTGTTATTGTAAACTTTAGTAATAGTTCCTTTCGAATGCATTTGTTCTATATATATAAATAGGCAAAGACAAGACGGTTCGGTACAAATTTTCTCCTCTGTCCCTCAACATATTTACTTTAGTTTTGTTTTATTTAGTAGCTACTAACGCCCTTCAGGACAGAATGCTAAAATTAATTTATAATAACGTTTCATTCATTAAATAAAATAAAAAACTCATAATTTCCGTCCACACGGTCAATGCCAAACAGTGCTGCCAGATTGCTTGGAGAGAAAATCGTAAGATGGATTAACCCGAATGAGAAAACTAAACTAAATTAAACAAAAAACTAACAAATTTATATCAATTCTGAAAGTTATTTGCATTATCATGTTATTAAGATCTGACCTTCAAAAATTTATATTATATGATAATGACCATTTATTGGATACTCCCAAGAGATGTAAGAAAAGTAACCATTCGTAACTCGAGTACTCGCTACATACCCTGATCCGAAGTAACGATTACAAATTTTACCTGCGGTATAGTCATACGAGTACTCGAATGTTTCTGTAAGTATCGACATAGTCGAGATTGGCTGAGTTAATTTGTATCCGCCCAACCGGTCGGGCGGAATGGCGGCCAGCAAAATGAATTGTGCCATCGATCAATATTTTAAGGAAGCTTCTTTAAAGTAATTACAGAATTATTATTTAAAAAAATGTTTTATATTAATAATAAAATTCATAATTATTTATGTGTTATAATATGGTGAACTGGTTTCTGTTAGACGTAATAGACTTAAAGGAAATAATGTCTAGAAAATTTTATTTCTTAATTGTAATGAAGATAGAGTGTAATAATCTCTACCAACCTTGTTCTATTTATTTTTCTGGCCTTTACATGATGTTATGTTTTTATTTCAATTTGGTGATCTTTATAAGCTCTATTCATTACAATTAGTTTTTTTTATTATCCATTTTTAATATTGTACCTACTTATATTTTTAAGTTAAAAGAACAAGTGTTTTTAGGTTTTTAATTTGTATTTGTTGTACATGCCAAATAATTAATAATAATGTTACTATGACGCATATTTTGTTAATTTAACCTTCGAATAAATTCAGTACTTCAGTATACAACTATGGAACACGAATCTCTGGGGTAGGGTATAAACTTACGAATCTCACGCAATTTCGAATCAATCAGTTCACTACAGTACTACGTACACATGGAGATTATGAAGCCTGTGAGACGGCGGGCCCTGCCCCGATAGTTTATTTTTATCAAAACTTTCCAATAAGTCAAAAATTGACGTCATTTCCATATCTAACGTAAGATATCTACGGCCATCAGCATGAACTAATTAATAATTTGGATAAACTTAATGCCAAAATTCGTCAGTCTATCATTGAAATTACTAATATGTTTGAAAATATCCAGAGAGAATTTCATGATACATTGGGATATTGTCTGGCTAAAATAAAAGCCTATTTGACAATTTGCGCCACTAACACAAAAATAATTGTCGGCAGTTAACTAATTATAACCAATTTATTTTTTAGAATAATACATCTATACGTATATTTTTTTTTAAAGAATCTCTAATTTGGGTATTTTATTTTTAAGAGTTCATTTATTTTGTTAAAGCCGAGTTACTTGATTTAATATGAAATCTAAAACCGTTCTTTGAAAAGATATACGTAGGACCCATACACTGCTAAATCACCGACATACCAATAACAGATATAATGAGAATCATACCTACACCATTTACCACTATCGAAATATCTTCTACATTTACTCATATGATCTTATCAAACGCCCTTACATCTGATACTAAATACCGAAATCGAGAGCCTCAATATTTACACCGTATTACCCGAAGCACAGTATAATCAAACCTCCATGCCCGAAGCATGTACCGAACGAGTACTCGAGTAACGAATATTTAGTAATGAGTACTTAACTGAAAACTAACGAATAGTTACGAGTACTCAAAAGTTACGATACTTTACACTTCTACCTGGGTTGTCTACTAAAATTAGAATAGTAGAATGTCTGGCAATTGATCAATGTATTTCCGAAATTATTTTATCATATTAAAATTTTACTTTTAATTTATATTGTTTCTAGTTTAACGTTAGTTTCATCCAATTTAACTAAGATCATGGGCTTTGAACCCATGATATGAATATAAATATTGAGATTTAAGCTAAACAGTTAGATCGGACATAATGGCAATAATTGTAATAGTCACCATCATCGTCGCTCTAGCGAATTTGATTTCAGACATTATTAGTCGTTAGACTAAGATAGCTTTTCAGTTCAAGGCGAAAATAAATTTACAAAAATTGTCAACAAAAAAAAACATATTATTTAACATAAATTAACAGCAGGTGCATTGTATTTCTTTATATTTTTAATTCATCAATTTAAATGAAATTATACTCTAATTTTAACATATATTGAGTTTGAAGTGTACTCAGTACTTATGTGTTTGTAGTTATTTATAGTGCATCTTTATACTTAAATTATTTTTAAGTAAGTAATCTATGCGTGGATACTGTTTTCTGTCCTTATATGTAATCTTATAAATATTTTATTCTACATGGACCCATTCTTGCAAAATACTGCCTCTTAATGAGGGGTTAATGACTTTTACATACAATGAACATATTCACACTTTAAACATGTATATTTAATCAAAAATCTACATATAAAAACGAAAATGGAAAGGAGTTCGGTACCATTTTTTCTGTTTGTCAACCGATTTTTTTTGAGTTTTTTTAATTGCTAATTGAGGGCCTTTAGTGTTATTAATTAAAAAAAATAGAGAAAACCGCTAAAATTTTCCGTTAATAATAGTTATTGGCACCATCTATTTCATAATAGTTGTACTAGCTCCATTAACTTTCCACCGCTAGAGGACGACAAAATTATATCAATTCGTTCAATAATAATATGATGGTATGAAAAAATGTATATATTTTTTTTATTCAGGAACAGAACGTTATTTCATTTTGCTTATTGAATATGTTTTAGCGTCGTAGACGTACATTAACTGGATCCATTGGACAACAAAACTGAAATTATTATCCTTTGAAAATAGTTTTTAGACTTAATGATAATGATAGTGAACTATTTTCTATAAGTACACAGAAAAGTCTATAATAGTAGAAAAAAATGTTGGAAATGTGCAAATTTATAAAGGTGTATTATCTTCAAATTTTTGACAATGATTTTGGTCGAATTTCGACCACTGGGCGACTGCGAATCTTAATGATAAATTTACCAGAATATTTTATAGCATTAAAAATAAAGTAGCTATTGACATAATTCTACCCTCACAAATCCAAAAATACTAAACGATATTGTTACCGTGATTTTCGATCTCTTTGAAAACATGCTTTCTTAGAGTCCTGTTAAATAACTCTATCACGACTTTTGACTGTGGGTGCAACAGACGTCCTCAAGTATCAGGTCTTTCGTAATACATTTCGCAAGAAATGTCTACTTTGGTTGGAATGAAGTTCCAACAATACTTCAGATCGACTTGGCCACTCGCTGTAGTAACAGTAAGGCAACAAGGATACATGCGTTACCCCTCCTGCTTTCGGGGAAAGCTTCGACTATGTTAATGCCAATAATTTCACAAGAAATACCTTCTATGTGTTGCTTTTAGTCTTTACATTTAACTAACCATCTAATATTTTCTAAATAGTTAACCCAATAAAAGCGTTCTCGTAAATTATTGAGGGTTTTAATGCCTAAGTGATCACAAGGAAGGCCATTCTCTAGCTCGTTCAAGAAATGCGGGTACTGTTGTATTTGTTACTAAATGAGATTTGATTTCTTTCCCATCGACACTTTCCGAAATTCCCATTGAACACACGAAGATTTTAGGATCATTCCTTGGCTCGATATGTTATTCTATTGAGGTCTATTTGGTCCTTGGTTTTTCTTTTTCATTGTCAAAATTGGTATGATGGATGAGTCCACCATTGGCTTGTTGAGTATTGTCCAAACATCATTCGATGTGAGTTTAATTTGTTCAACGGTAATGTGCAATCGATGTTAAATTTCTCCATCGTGCCCAAAGCGATGCTCATTGTATGAAGTGATATTATTGATCAATTTCTTGGCTGGTACACTTTATTTAAAAAAATGTCCGGTTCAAAGGCAGCAGAAACATTTTGCACTGGCATCCATCATGATTTAATTATGGTATTTCCCAACAACTGCTTCATTCCTGTTAGGCTTGAGAATTATTTACTTCTTGTAAGTTGAACCCTCTTAGTCCACTTACTCCAATTATATGATTGTCGTGGTAGTCAAAATATTATAATTGTTGGGTTAAAGGTAGTTTTACTCCAAAATACTCCAATGACTGCAACATAGAATTTCAAGATGAATTGAGTAATACAACTGATTTCAAACTTACACTTTATTTAAAACTTGTGACAATTGTTTCGCGTCCGATTCTTACAATGGAAGTACCTTAAGAAATGCAACAATTATAAACTAATTAGAATAACAATAGGAGTTTACAAGTGTTTCTTTAATCTACTAGTTGTGTTAATATTACTAAGAAATAGCCATAATGCAATAAACGGGAAATGTTATCAAATTTTGTTTTTTTCCCAGATGGAATTTATACAAAGACCTGTCAGTGAATATTTGAAGAAAGTTGAATTTTTATTTTTCTACATGGAGTGACTCTGGTAAGCAGTAAAACCAAAGACTGGCCAAATGTTGAATTTTATTTTATAAATTATTATATCTGACAAAAGTCTGATGATGTAAACAAATTTAGAAGTGAGAAAATATTAAAATCTATTTGGTAATTGAGGAAATATTCTGTGTTTTTTAAACAATAAATTTTAAGCCTCTCTAATAAATTTCATTTTATACCTTTATTTTCTGTATGTAGAATTTTGAAATCGTGATCAAAAATATGATTATATTCAAGTAAGTGTTTTGCGTAATTGGAATTTTGTTTATTTTTTATAAAAAAATTGCCATGTTCATTTAACCTTCTCTGAAAATATCTACCTGTTTGACCTACATACGTTTTAGGGCAATCTTTGCAGGACAATTTGTTCAAATATTCACTGGTAGGTCTTTGTACAAATTACATCTGGGAAAAACTCATAATCTGATAAATAATCTTTCCCGTTTATTGCATTATTGCTATTTCTGAGTAACATTAAAACAACTAGTAGATTAAATAAACATTTGTAAAATCTTATTGTTATTCTATTTAGTTTATATTGTTGCATTTCTTAAGGTACTACCACTGTATGAATAAGTTCCATCGGACGCGAAACAATTCTCACAACTTTTAAATAAAGTGTAAGTTTGTAATCAGTTGTATTACTCAATTCATTATGAATTTCAACTTCCACCAAGTAACGGCCAACTCAATCCAATAGTCTCTCAAATTTTTTTATTAGAGTTTTCACCGCTTAACTGCACTAACTACGCTTAATTTTTTAATCGGGTCTCATTTTTTACCCCTTTAATAGAAAAGCAGCAATAGAATAATTATATCCCTATACGTTTTGACTAATAGATATTATTGTAATAGATGGCCCGAAATAAATTCTGACTTCATCAATATCTCTGTTCTGAGTACCATAAGCAAACTTCACAGGAGATCTCAATATTTTTTTTATACTCAGTGGATAAGATTAATTGCTTGTTTTAGAAAGTGTGAAATTGATTTGTGTTGCCACATAATTATTTATATCGAAGTAAAACCCTATTCATCGTATCTTTTATGTGCCAAACCATAAAGTCCTCACCAATCCTAAGATCCGAGCTTAATATTTAAATTCATATATACCGTCTACGTCTTTTCCATAAAACTGATGAAAAGCACACTATTTGGTGGATATTTCTCATTTTCCGAAGAGAAACAAAAAATGCCCGACGTCTCATACGACATCATGAAAAAGTAATCTTCAAGAATATCCTAATTTTCTTATGTTGGAGCGACAAGCGGCAGCGCACCAAGCTGTTCTGAATGGAACTATGAATATATTATAAGCGATAAAGTATCTTCTTAAGACATGCTGTAATAGAGCAGACTGAGGAGATAGTGGCATATAAAAAGGTGTTGAAATTGCTATTGATGTATTTCAAAATGGAGTCCTCTTAGGTCACAAGACGAAAAAGATGTTTATCATAAGGGAGGTGTTATGTTGTCGGATTACGCAAGGTATGCATGTAGTGACGATAGTGAATTTTTTAAAAGGATACTCTTGAAATGAAGTATGTATTCATATTTTTGCGTTTGATCTTATATTTATTGATAGACGTCAATTTAACTATAGGAAATATCAACAACTTGTAATATTTTCTGTCAGTGAAAATCGTTGTTATTTACACTTGCGTGCATAGAGCGTTGTGCCCTATAAACGTTTGACTTTATTTATATATTATTTACAAATTATTCATCCTAACAAAGAATAACGGGAAAGCAGCTGTTTATCATTGAGTTGAAAAGGTAACGCAAATTCTTTAGGGGTTACCTTGTGATATAGTACTAGGATTGTATAAAAAGTATTACTTCATTTAATATCACAATTTATTTATTCACTTATTAAATAACTACAGTGACAGTTGGTAGGTATAACCATTTAAGGATTTTTAAAAATATATAATTCTGTGACTAACCAAATTATTAAAGCCGTTTGGCTTTTGAAAATTTCTATACTTTCTAATGAATTCTTTCTGTTTCTTGTAATTCTGAAAAATTGCGCCCTGAAGTATAAAAATGATTAGCAAATGCGAATCATTTTTCTTTAATTTTAAAGGACTTAGGTATTCGTGATACCGAATATTAAAATTCCTAAAGTTCATACGAAGATAGAAGCTATTGCACTCTGAATATTTTAACTTATGTACTCAAGATTTTGAGAACTTACTTATCTCCATATCTGATAAATGTTTTGTGAAATTTCACCCATATATCATATTAATAAGATATTCCAATTATCTGGTTTTTGCTTGTTAAATATAGTGGTGTTCTTGAAGTGCACAGAGATAAAACAGAGGGAATTGTGTACCTAAAATAATATTTTTTGGAAAATATCCATTATAGAAAATTTCATTTTACACTACTTAAAACTTTTTCTGCAGACTGTGTAGCGATGGAATTATAGAGTAAAAACCATAAAGAAAGTTGATGTTTCAAATAAGTTAATAAAAAAATTCATGACACTGTATTTCTGAATATTTTGGGAATAACACAAACCTATGAAAAGTATGTATAGTTCAAATATTCGGGTATAAATTAGACCATTTCTTTTTCCAAATTACCTAGTACTGCACTAATACAACCCTCACAAAACAGAGTCCTATATTTAAATTAAA
>CM067217.1:175853296-175924540 GCA_034190945.1 Octodonta nipae
GCATTTTATAGTATGATCCATAGATTAATCAATGTACGCTTTTTGACGCCGTTAAATTTTCGAAAAAGAATTAAACATCATTAAACAGATATCAGTAAACAACGGTTTTGATCACCATCTCATCGATAACTTAGTAAAAAGAAATGTTCCATAAGGCTCTAAATTTAATTTATCCTATTGATAAAAACCTTATGATTTTTTCAAAACTTTAACTTACCTGGGCGAAACAAGTAATAAAGTTAAATCATTTTTAGAAAAACAAGACATAAATATCAGTTATAAAACTTCAAATAATTTATCCAGATATATTAAGAATAATAAATCAAGAGTAGATAGTAATTGTAAATCTGGGGTATACAAACTTAAATGCGGCAATTGTGACAAGCTATATATCGGTAGGACATTTAGAAATTTTAATACTCGTATTAGAGAGCACAAAAGAATTAATTATGCACGTCATTTACTAGAGGATAATCACAACTTTAACGATACTGTAAATATATTACATTTGGAAAATAACCCCAGTAAAATTAATCTAGGAGAATCCCTAGAAATGAACAGGTATAAATATTCAGGTAGACTATTAAATAACCAATTAGATCTTAATCCATCCCCACTTTTAAATCTTTTTAATGGCTCTGTATAATTAGTTTAGTTAAGTAATATGTATATATAATGGTGTAGTTAGAATAATAGTTTTAGTCAGCGAAGAGAGCTAAACAGCGCATCAGCATGATAAACGCATTAATAGGACGGAGGAGCAGGCTACATCTAAGGATAAAGAAGACGATCTACGAAGCAGCAGTAAAACCATTGATGATCTACGGAGCAAGCATATGAGGACAAGCAGCGGACACACACACCAAGAAATTAGAAAGGATTCAGCACAACGCCCTGAGAAGAATGACGGACGCACCATGCTACATGAGAAACGAGCAGCTAAGAAGAGATCTAGGGATACGCACTATAAAAGGGGAAATAATAAGGAGGACTAAGAAGGAGATAGCAAGAATGGAAAACCACAGGAACCCACTACTACGAGAGGCCACAAACTACGACGAAAGGAAGAGACCCAGGATGGCGCTACTGCAGACAGAAGAGGAAGTAACAGGTAACTTGAATATCTTAGGGAATGAAATATCTTAGTGAATAAAGTATCTTAAGGAATAGCGTAGGAAAATATTGTAACAGCGTAAGGAAAAGTATATGAAACATAAAAACAAATTAGGGAAATAAGTATAAAAATATGGACTAGGAGTAAGAAATTTGTAAAAATTTAACTCTGACAATAAAGACATGAAACTCAAAAACTCAATAGTTTTAGTATTTTGTGAATCTTGATAAAGACATTGTATGCCGAAACACGTGTCGTTTATAAAATAAAGTGTAAATCTCGAAATATAATTTTCGTTTTGGTGTTTCTAAAAAAAGTTTATGTCAATGAATATTTACTGCGTGCACAAGGCCTGAAGTGGTTCAAGTGATATCGAGGTGACTATCAAGATATTGAAGATCGCCATTCTACGTTTAAAACGTAGGACAAAGAAGCATTCTTCACCAAGACAATGCGCCGGCTCAGTACTCAATGTCTGCCAAGTGGTTAGTAGCCAAGTTAGGCCTTATTCGCCTGCTCTTGAGTCTTGCAATTTCATCTGTTTCCTGAGCTAACAGTCTTCCAGCACTCTTTTTATTCGCATTCTATTACATTTACATACGTATTTACTTATTAGTAAATATGCATGAAATCAAAATATTATTTACAATCTATGCCTCTTTATTTAACTACATACTACTATAAATATTAATTCGGATGTTATACAAATTACAGGCTGAGTCAAAAATCAACCGGATCAAGGCCGTGAAGACTATGGCCTAAATAGATCGTGAGCCCACGCCTTTTTGTTAAATCTTTTAATAATTTGATAAAAACGCATATAACACTTTTGTCGTACACCCCTGAGGATATAGCCGCAGCGTCCCCACTCTAAACATGTAAATTTAATATGAGCAAAATATTTACTAACATAGCTTAATTTTTTCACTATTGTATGGTAATTATTACAATAATCGAATGGCATATTTGCCCTACAAGTTAAATGGAATGTTTTCTTATTCCTACACGCGAATCATGAGGGTTTTAGTGGGCCCGTCGAAATCATTAATAACAACCTAATCTTGCTTTTGTTTTATCCGTTTTTTATATTCATGTAAAATAATATCCGAATTTTTAGGGTTGGGTAACGTAGCGCACTGCGAAGATATTTCGTATTTGTTATTCTTTCATGGAAATGCCTCAGACTTTCATAAGTACCCTGAATCAGACTTATTAATTCAGAAAAGAATGGTCAGCTTATGGACTAATTTTGTTAAATACTTGTAAGTATTATGTATGCTTTCAAGATTACTTGAGTTACAAATAAGAGATTGTATTGGGATAGCGTTGTCAGGCGTCATGTTAATTTGGATTTGTTTAGCTTTAGTTTAATCCCATCTTTAAACAACATAAAACTTGTAAGCCACTAGATCACACAGCTTCGCTTTGCCATTGATCTAATCAGATTTCAAAATTGCACTAGGTGTTACTTTTTCCCGCAGAGAGGCAGTGCGTTTAAGCTACTTAAACCAAATACACCC
This sequence comes from Octodonta nipae, assembly GCA_034190945.1. Classification (NCBI taxonomy): domain Eukaryota; kingdom Metazoa; phylum Arthropoda; class Insecta; order Coleoptera; family Chrysomelidae; genus Octodonta; species Octodonta nipae. Next base: position 175,855,931 of record CM067217.1, read on the forward strand.
CAACATAAAATCCACACTTGAAACAGAAACAGATAACACACTAAATTTCCTAGACCTAACAATTAAAAGGCAAAACACCAAACACACATTCTCCATATACCATAAACCATTACACCCTGACCTTACCATCCACAATAGTTCACACCACCCCATACAACATAAACTTGCTGCATATCACTGTATGTTACACAGACTCGTGACAATACCACTTAACAAAACCGACTTTGAAAAGAAAGAATCAAACTCATGGCAGTCAACAATGGTTACACCACTCAACTTATTGACAACTTATTAAACAGAAAATTAAAGAAAATGGCTATTAAAGAAGTCTATCCCACTGACCCCAATCCCATAACTAAATTATACGGTACTCTCACATTCAATGGGACCCCCTCACAAAAAATCTCCCAATTTTTACAGAACAGGAACATATATACAGCCTTCACAACAAACAACAATTTATCTAGACATATACGAAACAACAAAGAAAAGACTGACAAAAATTCTAACTCGGGTGTCTATAGGTTGAACTGTGGTAGTTGCCCCAATTTCTATATTGGTCACACTGGAAGATCTTTCAATTCAAGATGGCGTGAACACACTAGAGCTTTCGAAAATCAACAACAAAACAAATCCACTTTTGCGGATCACTTATTGAAAGAAAACCGTGTACCTCAGAATGCACTTGAAATTTTACATTTAGAAAACAAAAGTAAAAAATTATATCTGCTTGAATCACTAGAAATTAATAAAAACAAAAATTCTCCTAATCTATTAAACGACCAAACTGATACTGATAAAAATCTATCTTTTAATAATATTACTTTATATTATTAACATCTATTGTAAACAATTTCATAAATGTATAATTTAACTGCTATATCCAGCCCACTTCTTCCAAAATTCCCCAGAATTAAAACCTTTTAATCATTTTATTACCTTTCATATAAAAGGAACTACCTTTTATATGAAATATAAATTTAGCATTCATTGTATTTCCAATTTCTGATGAAGCCAGACTTGGCGAAACATATGTCAAATTTAAAGAAATAAAAAGTGAAAATTTAAACAAGTGTTAATATAATGAGGTGAAAATACCACTTTCAAAAATCTTGCATCACTCCCTGAATTTTTAAAATTTAATATCTATTCAAAAATATTAATCGGTACAATTAAACGTATTCACTATCTACCCACTTTTCACTATTTGGTAGGTGGTAACAAACCGCAATGCCGAGATTGGAATTGTCCTAGTTATACAATGCAAAATTGTTGTTTTGTGGCAAGAAAATGTATCTCATCAGCAGATAGTGAATAGACTATATATTACTAGAAGCACACTTAGCAGTACCATAAGTCGGAACGAAAAACGGGTGCAAGGTCAAAGCCGACCTCGAAATGCCCGACGCCGTGTTAGTAAACTACGTGAAGATCATTAAATTGCCCCATCAGCCCCTAATAGCAGTAGATCAATCACTGTTCCCGCCATAAGATCGCCCACAGTTTTCTGACTTTCCTGCCACAAAAATAGCGTTCAACCTCTTGAAATCTTGATGACTTTAATTCTTTAGGCAACATGATCATATGGCCAAGTTTAATGACTACATCTACATTCGTAGGCCAGCGTCTGACACCCCTCCGGCAACGTTAAGCGTAGTACCGGAACAAACATTATGTTTCATAGAGTCGGCCCTAGCACTGATCTCTGTGGTACACAATGTGTCAGCTCCCTCTCCCGCTCTCCTACCTTTATTTTTCTGTGAATAAAATAAAAAACAGCAAACTTATTTGTTAATTTCGGCCTCAGGAAATTTAGGGTGTAGATTTATCCACAACGAAGTTACTGTGCCCCCGTGCCCCAAAATAACACCGAATATTTGCAGGTTAGAAAAAAGTTGGAAGTAAATTTACAATATCTATCTGATTAAATATTTTGATAATTTGGGGAGTCAGGACAATAAAATTTGCTTTCAGTTTCAGCATGCTAATAATAAGGGTAATGTTATATTTTGCCCATTTTATAAAATTTATTGTTTTCAGGAATCCTACACCTAAACAAAAACGTATAACACAATACATAAAATGGCCACACATTCCGGAAAGCATCTTCACCTACTTAGACATTGACACAAATCTAAATGTTGTCAAGGAATTTCCAAGGCCTTTGTACACGGAGTGGAGAAAAATGATTGAAGATTACTATCGACATCCTTTAGGATCATTGTAGTTGAATTTTTGTAATTATATGATAATTATAATATGTAACATTATATTTAGGCATATTAAAAATTTCTTTGTATTATTTCCCCAAAAATTATTGGAATTTTGAAAAATTAATATGGGGGAATCCCTGGTACTTTTGTATGAAAATGAGTCCATCGACTTCCGGTGAAAGAAAATTGTTATACTCTGGTTTAATTATGATTTTGCAAAAACTACAGAAGCTAAGGTATGAAAAGATCTACATTTTTTATTATCACGAAAGTTGTAAACATTAAATTTGTATAATTATAAAAATTTAATTAAAACAGGTCTAATGAAAGTAGAGTTTACTATTACTCACATTGTAAGTTTTTTTTGTATGCCTCCAGTTTTATACATACTACTGAACTAAAGTTTTACCAATTTTTAACATAAACCCATCAATAGAATAGTTATTTTTTGTTTCTTTTGGGTGTAGTAGTCAGTTTTTTCTACTAATAATTTTTATCAACAAAACAGTTATTTTTGAATAATCTCAACCAATCTGTAAAAATATAATGTTAGGATCTCACCAACTACGATATGAAGAACGGGTTAAAATCTCAATGTTGTCGCAGCCATTCTTTGACGGACAACATTGATCAGTAAGAGGCTGGAGACAAATGATGCCTTTGCTACATAAATGAAATTGGATATTGGCAAATAATCGATCATAGCTGAGACACAAACTGATTTCTCCATATTTGTGATGAAATATCCTCTCGCTAGAAATTAGTACATAAGTAATTTTTTAATATCATACGTCACACTATGATATATTGTTAAGAATTTTTCCATTTATTAATTATCTCCGATTTGCATAATGCTATTGTGAGTTTTTTATAACCATTTATGAATTTAGGGAAGAAACTGGATAAGGTCGAGATGATCATTGTTGCTATAACTCTCAGACTGAGTTTATCTCCCATTTTCGTGGTATGTCTTCGAAAAATGAACCGCAAATGATATTTGGGTGGCCCACTTCTATCGATATTCTAAAGATATAATTTTTTACTTTTATGTTGTAAATGTAATACTTCGAACGTATTTTGAGGTACATGATTTTCATTCATTCATTCATTCATTCATAGGGGAAGATCATTCAAGACAAGATGGGACGAACATACCAAAGCTTTTGAATGCCACAATTATAATAAGTCAACTTTTGCCGACCATTTATTGAATGAAAATCATGTACCTCAGAATAAGTTCGAAGTATAAACATAAAAGTAAAAAATTATATCTTTTAGAGTCATTAGAAATTAACAAAAATAAAAATTCACCATACCTCTTGAATGATCAAACCGAAACCAATTCATCCCCATGTCCAGTTCAGTTTCATGTCTTTATTGTCAGAGTTAAATTTTTACAAATTTCTTACTCCTAGTCCATATTTTTATACCTATTTCCCTAATTTGTTTTACATGTTTCATATACTTTTCCCTACGCTGTTACAATGTTTTCCCTACGCTATCCCTTAAGATATTTTATTCACTAAGATATTTCATTCCCTAAGATATTCAAGTTACCTGTTACTTCCTCTTCTGTCTGCAGTAGCGCCATCCTGGGTCTCTTCGTCCTGTGTTTCTTGCTTTCGTCGTAGTTTGTGACCTCTCGTAGTAGTGGGTTCCTGTGGTTTTCCATTCTTGCTATCTCCTTCTTAGTCCTCCTTATTATTTCCCCTTTTATAGTGCGTATCCCTAGATCTCTTCTTAGCTGCTCGTTTCTCATGTACCATGGTGCGTCCGTCATTCTTCTCAGGGCGTTGTGCTGAATCCTTTCTAATTTCTTGGTGTGTGTGTCCGCTGCTTGTCCCCATATGCTTGCTCCGTACATCATCAATGGTTTTACTGCTGCTTCGTAGATCGTCTTCTTTATCCTCAGGTGTAGCCTGCTCCTCCGTCCTATTAATGCGTTTATCATGCTGATGCGCTGTTTGGCTCTCTTCGCTGTTTCCTCTATGTGTTTCCCCCATGTTAGCTTCCTGTCGATGTGGATCCCTAGGTATTTTACGTTTTCCTGCCAGTTGATGGGTGTTCCTCCTACAGTTAGTCTCCTGGTTGGCTTGTCCTTTTTTCTCCTTCCTATTGCTATTGCTTGTGTCTTTTCTGTGTTGATCCTGATCTTCCATTTCTTGGCCCATTTTTCCATCTCATCTATGTCCTGTTGTAAGTAGATTGTTGCCTGGTCTGCCCTTGCTGATGTTGCTGCTTTTGCTGTGTCGTCTGCGTATACGTAAGTCCTTGAGTGTCTCGTCCCTTTTGGTATGTCGCTGGTGTAGATGTTGTATAATGCCGGTGATAGTGCTGATCCCTGTGGTACTCCTGCCCTGATGCGTCTCTCCGTTGATGTGGTTCCGTCGATCCTGATCCTGTATGTCCTTCCTGTGAGGTAGTCCTGGGTTATCCTTGTGGTGGTTCTTCTGAATCCTTTTTTGTCCATTTTTGCTATAAGCCCGTCCTGCCAGATCCTGTCGAATGCCTTTTCTACGTCGAAAAATATTATGCATGTCGACCTTTTGTTCTCCGTGTCATCCATCGCGTCCTCCACCATCCTCATTACTTGATCCTCCGTCGAGTGTCCCTCTCTGAATCCGCATTGTTCGTGTGGTATGATCCTTAGTTGTTCCTCTTCTTCCTTGATCCTTTTCAAAATGATTCTGTCCATGATTTTGCTTGTGTTGCTCAGTAGGCTTATTGGCCTGTAGTTTTGTGGGAGTTTCCTGTTCTTTCCTTGCTTTGGTAATAATATGATCTCTGCTTTCTTCCATTCCCTCGGGTATCTTTGGTCCTTTAGAATGTTGTTGAATAGGCTCTTCATTCTTTTGTCTATGTACTCCTCTGGCAGCTCCTTTAACATCCTGTTCGTGATCCTGTCCCATCCTGGTGCTTTCTTCGTATTCAGTCTTCCTATGATATCCATTATTTCTTCTGTCGTGGTTTCCCTCATTTGCTCTTCGTTTGGTTGTGGTCTTCGTACTTCTTGCCCTAATTTCTTGATTTCTTCTTCAAATTCTCTATCGTCTCCTGGGTCTACATTGAGTGTGAATTGTTCCTCCATAGCATCCGCGAATATTTCCACCTTGTCCTCTGTTCTGTGTTTTAGTCCGTTTCTTCCTTGTAGCGGTGCCGCTTTATTCCCTTCTGTGTTCCTTTTCATTCTTCTCATTATGTGCCAGTGTGTGTTCTTGTCGATGTCTAATCCTTGCAGGTAATTGTTCCACTTTTCGCTCCGGTGTTCCGTCAATTCTTCTTTTATTTCTTTGCTTAACCTGTTGATCGTCCTTTTTACCCCTGGGTCGTAGTTTATTCTGTACCTTCTCTTTTGTCTGTTTCTCTCCCGTATTTTGTCCTTTAGCCCTCTTGGTATGTCTCCTGTGTAGATTCTGCATTTTGTTGTTGTTGTGTTGATTCGGTGTGCTTCTATGATCTGCTCCCTGATTCTTCTTGCTTCCTCATCTATACTTGTTATTGTTTCCTCTTCTTCTTCCGTCCTCGATGTCAAAGTAGTTTTGAATCCCTCCCAGCTAGTCCTTGTCTCCGCCTTGGTTTGTGGCTTATCTGTCCATCTAGCAGCTGTTATCGTCACTGGGTTGTGGTCCGATGATAGTTCCTCCGTTGTTTCTATGTCGTAATCCATGTCCGTGTTCTGCAGGATAAAGATGTCCAGTACGTCTCCTTGGCCTCTTGTTGGATGATGGGTTGGTTCCGTTGGTCCCATTACGTCGTATCTCCCTCTTTCTGCGTGTTCCTGTAGTTTCTTTCCGCTCGGTGTGCTGACTCTCGAGTTCCAGTCTCGATGTTTGGCGTTTAGGTCTCCTCCTAGTATTTTCGGCTTTACGTTGTCCCTAAAAATAAGATTTAAGTCATTATTTGTAAGTTCTTTATTTGGTGGTCGATACGCGCTAATTATCTGTATCTTCCTTCCGTCCTTCATTTCTACTTCTACAGTTACGTTTTCGATGTTCTCTGTTTGGTATGGGTCGTCCTGCTGGTGTTTTAGTCGGTTCTTCACGGCGATTATGACTCCTCCTCCTGGTTTCCTTCCTGGCCTGTCCGCCCTGTGTACCGTGTAGTTTCTGATCCTAAAATTGTCCTCTTCTTTGAGCCAGGTCTCCTGTATTGCTGCTATGTCGATGTTGTTCTCCTCTAGGTGTAATTCCAATTCGTTTTTCTTATTCTTGAGCCCGTTGGCGTTCCACGTCATGATTTTCAAAGTTGTTGGGGTCGTCTTATCCATGCACGAGGTTTAGTCTTGTTGCCAGCCCCATGAAGGACTGGAAAATTTTCTTCATTTCTTCCATCATTGTGAGTACGTCTTGTCCATTTGTTCGTGTTTCTCTTGATTCTTCTACGGTTGGTCTAGCTGCGGCTGCGTAGCTTATTCCGGTCCTTGTTCTTGGTTCATCATCGTTGTTTCTCTTCTTTGGGAACTTCTCGCATTCCCTATAGCTCGCTGGGTGTGGCCCTCCGCAATTGGCGCATTTTGGTGGCTGTTCTCTCGGTCTTCTGCATTCCCTGGATTCATGTGATCCTCCGCATTTTACGCATTTTGGGGGCGCTGTACATCTGCCTTGTCCATGGCGAACTTTTGGCAATTGTAGCATTGCCCGATAGATGCTCTGGGTCTTTGTGTCTCCACTCTGACTTTGCAGTTTCCGATATCCTGTAATTGAAAAACTTGTTTATTTTCTGTTGTTTTTTCCAGTTGGACGATGACCATGGCCATCGGCGTCTTTTTTTGTTACACCCTTCTCTGTCCTGGTTGTTCTGATCATCCTGGTGACCTTGATGGGTTGGATGTTTTTCTCCTGGAGTTCCTTCTTTATCTCTTCTTCTGTGATAAATTCGGGGATGCCCTTTATCACCACTCTAGCCGTCTTCTCCTCTTCTAGCGCGTACGTGTGGTATGGTATCTTCTTCGCGTTTAACATTCTTGTAGTTGTCCTAAAGTCCTCTTCTGTGCTCAGGTACATCCTTACGCCATCCTGTGTGTTAGTTGCTTTTGGCACGTTTATCTTCCGTTCTCTCATGAGCCTGGTCACCTCAGTCCACTTCTGTTTTTCGCGTATGACAATGGGTGGTATTCTCCGTCTTTTTTCCTTCTCGGGTTGTGTCTCTGTGGGGGCATCAGTCCTTGTGTGTGCTGGGATGTCAGTCTTCTGTATAGGTATGCTGGCGTCGGCATATTCCCTCTTCTTCCCCTTGGGTTTTTTCTGCTGGACTTGTTCGTTTTCCGTCTCACTAGACGATGAGGAGTCACTTGCCCTGGATTTTGTTTTCCTCTTTCTCCTGGTCCCTGTTTGAAAGTCACTTTCCATGTCTACCGTTTGATCCTCCTTATTTGCCTTATCTTCTTTTCTGCTGGAAAGTTCGATGATCCTCTCGTTTATTGCCACTACTAATCCCTTTAGTTCCTCTACGTTGAGATCTTCTATTAATATCATCTTGCTAATCTGTAAAATAAACTTTTTATTAGTGCAATTTTAAATCCTAAACCGTGAACGGCCTAGGATTAAGGAATCTGTTATGCTATAATACTAGGTATTATAACTTATTCCCTTGTTTTTATTTTTCCGCCTCGGTACCTCGAAAGGTCTCTGGCAGGTAGTCGTTTCAGGTAATCGCCCTCTCGAGCAAGGGTTCCCTATCTCTTGCGTTTCAGCAAGGGAGAACCAACTGTACTCGACGACGACGACTGACACAATCACAAGACAAGACCACACATCCCCATTACTTAATCTTTTCAATATAATTATATAAACTCAATACAGCCATAATTTATCCTTTTAAAAACCCAATTACAATATTTTGTTCTTTCTTAATAGTGATAATCCCCTCCTACCTGCTTCAATAATCATCTAAATAGCTTTGTAATTGCATACCCATATTTCTTTATAATAGTTTTAGGTATTTAACTGTTAGTCTTACGTTGTATTCTGAAGAAGCCAGTAACCTGGTGAAACAATTGTTAATAGTAAATAAATTTAAGTGAAAATTACATCAGTGTGTTTATTTTAATATAATATCACTAATTTGCATCAATAAATCGTTTATCTGGTTCATGTAAAGACAAGAAATAAAACTACTGAAAAACAAATCACATCAAATATTGGCTTTACCGCGTTTATTTGATTACTTAAGCCCGATTACTGAAGTTGACCTATTTAGAAGGTCACTACGCCGATAAATTACTATATAATTGAAAAAAAAAAAAATTGAAAACACAAATAATAATGTTATTTTTATGTTGAAATTTGCAAATTTAAAATGAAATACTTGTGTCTAGTGTATTGTATCTTTGCCACTATAAGGGATATTAAAAATGAGGTAAGTAATGTTATTGAACCTTATTTAATTGTTAAATTTTACTATTATTAACGAATGTCTATTAACTGTTTTCTAAATAATAATTGTGGCATCTCTGGTTTTTATTTTTTTCATATATGGAATCACCCTGTCTAATAATATTCTACAGCGCCTTATATCGTAGTCAATTTATATATGTGTAATTGCTCAATGCAACTTTATTGTGTGCCTCAAATTAACATGAGAATACATCCAAAAATCACCTAACCAGCACTTTTTACATTAAAATCTTAAAACTGTAAAAATGCAATGCTAGAAAAATATCAAATTGTGATAAAATTCTTATAATATCCTATACATCAATTTGTATTGTAAAAATTTTTCAAAAGCAGTTTCATTCTCAAATAGGTCATTAATTCACCCTGTATTGATCGCCCTGGAATGTCAAAACTCAAATTGAATTTCAAAAATCGTAGTGCCGTTTGCGAGAATTGTATATAAATAAGATGTATACAAATAAACAATCATGATAAGTATTATATTATTAGATAAATAAATAAAAATATATTTGCAGCATATAACATCTCGTTAACAGAAGATTAAAAATTTTTTTCTGACTGCTAATTTTTAGATGCGATGTTAAAAATCATTTAAATATTATCTTATATCAAATAAAACTGCAAAATGATTCGTTTTATTTTATTACTAATACTTATTCAACTTTAGTTTCCACATGACATAAAATAAATAATTAAAAATATATTTACATATCACCTTTTGAAAGTTGATGCATATAGTTTTCCAAAATATTAGTAAATTTGTTATTAGATTTGTGACACTCTGAGGATGGGAAATAATATGTTATCAATTTGCTTAAGAATCTCAAAATAATGTACTTACATACAACTTTTCATTTAGATTCTTATGTAAATACGCAAAGTACTTAAAAACACATTCAATTTGGCCACTTTAATAGTTGCTGTCTGCTGTCATCATCGTTTTTGTAAACAAGAAACCTCACAAATGAACAGAAAACAAGATTTTGCAGCATACATCTTTGTAAGTAAAAGTCGATTATTTTAGTAATAATATTTATACTTCGCTATACGATTATAAATATTTGAGTTTTTATTGTCGACTGCTGTCAAATTTCGAACATTAGTTTAAGGCTATTTGTTCATTGTGGGCGCCATATAACTTGGATTTTATTAATAATTTATCTTTAAATTACTAATTTTAAAAGACAAAAAAATGACAAAACTTATTCTAGGCTCTCATCTGGGTTATCACTTAATTATTGATTACCTGTAATATTTATCACATTTTCATTTTTGATTTATAATGATATTCAAAGTTTCAACTTTATTTGAATGTGAATCTGGATACCCCAAAATAAGAGTATATTAAAATAATCAGCTATTTCAACAGGGCTGTGGTTTCTTGAATATTACAATAAATGCATATTAACAACAATTTCTACTTACTGAAACCAATTCCAGGAGCCGGAATTGATTGTAAGAGTGCTAAATGGACAAATTCGGGGGCGTACTTATAAAAGCACACACAACCAAACGATATACGCCTTTCAGGAAATTCCTTACGCAGAACCCCCCGTAGGAAATCTCAGATTCCAGGTAAGTAAAAATGTTTAATAGTGATAATCCTATTAGATAATTCAGTATTTAATTAAAGGAGCCAGTTCCCCCAAAAAATTGGGTAGGAATATTAGACACAACAACTAACACAAAAATATGCCGTGAATTGAGGGTTGAAAAGGTCAAAGATGATCCCAGGGAATCAGAGGACTGTTTATATTTGAATGTGTATTCACCTGTGGTAAGTAAATTTTCAGTTCATTAGGAAATGATTTTGCAAAATTTCTAAGTATATCCTAATCTGTAAGGAAGATAAAAACGGTGTTTGAAGTAGTGTTTTCTGATTTTATTGTTTATCCAAAAAAACAAACTTATAGGATACCAAATCAATTTTTAGTAATGTTAATATGCTTAGGGTACGTGTACGCCGAATGTGGCGCCAGCTAAGTGAATTTGAAAGAGGACGGAGAAATCGCTAACCACACGAACAGAAATCCAGCTACTGCTATGAGATGTTGCGAAGCGTGATTTAATATTACTCAAAATCGGAGAAGAGTTGGACGTCGAAGGGACACAAATGAAGATAAAGATCGACGTCTAAGACTTTTAGAGACAGATTTTCAACAACTCGAAATTTGGCTGATGAGTGGTTAGAAGAACAAGGCCATAATGTAAGCGTCCAAACAATTTATCGCCGTATAAGGTCTTTTCAACTGCAGCATTATCGACCCTATCTTGTGCTACCACTGCATGGACAGCAAGGGCTACAGTGGTGCAGAGAACGACACAATTGAAATGTGGAATGACATCAGATCGTCTTCTCCGATTTATATCGAGTCTGCTTTGGTGAACATGGTGGCCGAAGACAGCAAACGTTATCTTCAAGAAGTTGTGGAGCCGTTTGTAGATAATGCTCGGCCTCATGTTGCTCAAGTTAGTTTAAACGTTTTTGAAGAGACGCATGTAAATCTGTTGCCATGGGTTATGATGGGTAGAAGGCTCGGAAATTTACCTCAACCCCCACCGACTTTGGAGGTTCTAAGACGGTAGCTTGGGATAGTACCCCTCAAGAATCAATGCCAAGACGTATTGGACAGTGTATAGATAACCGTGGTAGACAAACACTTAAATTTAAAAAAAAGTGTTGCGATTTCTTTGTCAGTATTTCGGATAATACAAAGGCTCAGATATAATTGGAAAGTGGAAGTCGTACTGCTTCTTTTGTTTTAACACATATACTGTATCGAAAAGATTGTTAAGGTGATCTTTGAATATTTTCTAAACAGATAAGAAATTGAAATTGTAATGGGAAAGAACATGTAGTAAGGTAATTTTGAAAACTGCTCGAATTACTAGCTAAGGAAGAATATCTGTACATGACAGACATTCTTTCTCACAGATTTTTTAAGAGAAACGGATGTCTTCAATATGATCAAGCAAAATTCTTCTATAAAAATATGATTTTATATATAGGGTGATACTAATCTGAGTTTCAATTCCAAATCTGGAGTCGGTATCAATGGCTGTGTGTTTTAGCTAAAGATTTATTCTTGAATTGTGGCTTTGGCACCAGAAGCTGAGGATAACGGTTTTTTGCTCTCACAGCAATAAATTTTTCGAACCCAGACCAGTTCTATTGTTTTCTATCCTATGACTACCGGTGCTGATTAATATATGGTTGAATGAATATGATTTCTTCAAATCTCTTCTGGATATGTTTGATTGGTGTTGAGCTTTCCTTACTGCTAAAACTCTTTAAGTTTCACCGGTATATGAATGACCAGAATCACAAACAACACTGTAAACACACTTTTTGGAATTCTGAATGTCTTATTTGTTTTAATAAACCTTATTACCTAAACGCTTAATTTTTTTAGATACACCCGAAACATATGAAACTATTTTCGTAATATTGTTTTCTGTTTATGTTTAGTTGGTATTAATGGTGGATTGGTTGCTTGTTCGGTTTTGTGTTGACCTTCCGTTCTTGTTCATTTATAGTTTTATTTATAAAACCTTCTCGATATTGATTTTGCAGTAGCCGTTTATTATTGAATTTTTCAGTGGATGAAGATATGCTTTTTGATCTATCATGTAAGGCACTTCACAGCACTTTTCTAATATCGTTATCAAGTTCCAGAAATAATACATAATGAATAGTAAAAAGATTTAACACAGCAATTCTAAGATTATTTGGTGGAAAATTGTAGTATCAGTATGTTAAGGTTTTAAAAGGGTAACAGTTATGACAATTTGGAATTATCACAATTTGGTAAATTTTAAGCATTACATCGGCCAAATATAATCTCATTAACTGTTTCATACAGGATCCCAGACAACCAAATATTCAAGAAAAATTATTGCCTGTCATGGTGTACATTTATGGTGGGAGATTCATGTTTGGAGGAGCTACACTTTCGACAATAGATCCACAGTTATATGTAGAAACTGGAATCATTGCTGTCACATTCAATTATAGATCTGGACCTTTGGGTAAGGACTTGGTATTTTCAGATATTTTTTACAATCCTGATGTTAAAGTTAAACTGATTTTAACTTCAGTCCATGCATTTTTTCAAATTTTAAAGAATAGAGCATAATCCAGGCGGTTCGTTAATGTTATATTTCCAGGTGTAGTCCTTAGCCACAGGCTCTTAATATTGTATATATATTTTAGATTTGGTTTCACTAAATTCACTTTTTAAAAAAATATATTTATTACAAAAAAAATCAAATGTTTAAGTTACAAAGACAATATTATAGTTATGAAGTTAAATGAATTAATGAACACTGAGAATTGTTTTCGGTTACATTTATAACGTAAAAATGCTGACGCTATGTCATCAGTTTTCATGTGAACAAAGCGTCTACGTGATTTCTAAGAATTCTAGGAAGTTGTAATATGATACTTGTGTGAAGTCAATTACGGTTCAAGCACCTATGGTAACTTTAACGTGTAAATTGTAAGTTAGTGCACTTCTCATATAACAACTCCCCTTATACATGAAAAGTTGATGCTTTACATCAACTTTTTAATAAAAATGAAACATCTGTAAATAACAAAATATCGCTAGGAATATCAAATGGTAGTATTAACATTACAAAGGTAATTCGAAAATGAAATTAAAATTGTTAGTATAAAATATGTTAGTGTCAATAATAAGTCAATCAAACTTATATAATATAACAACGATAAATGGTTAGTAAATAAAAATAAAAAGGGTAATACGTAAAATATGGGTAAACATACAAAAAATACATTGTTATAAATGAAATGTTTATACAGTTGTCTCTGTGATCGGGTTTGGTTTTAATACTGGCCTTAGTTTAGGCAGCATTCTTAGAGACGATGAAGGCATCGTCGGTTGGTCGGTATTTTCTTGAGCTTTTGGGCGCTCTTCAATTTTCTTTTTGATGATGTTGAAAATCATGATCGCTGAAATGATCATGACGATAGCTATTGTCGTATACGTAAACCAAGAGATGTTCTTGGTTAGGAAAGGCTGATTTATAAGACCATCTAGGTCTCTGGAGTACTGTTCTAACTTATGGTTCGCAACGTCCAGTTCCTCCACGTTGATGCTGCTTATGTCGAAGGGTTTCAGGTCGGGAATTTGTACCTTTTCTGGAACTGTATCGCAACAGTTGTAAGGTACTGTAACTGTGTGATAGACTTCGGAAAGGGCTGTTTCTTTTCCAGACTCAGCCTGGATCTTAGTAACACCTACAAAGGCACTACATTCCGATTGAAGTTTTAGAATGGAGTTACGCACTAGAGTTAAAGTTGTTGAGTTCTTTTGATTGCAACTCACCACAACACGTAAAGGTTCGGAGGTCACGACAAGCCACATATTTTGTTCAAGTTTTTGGACACTGTAACCCTGACTAAAAATTACTGCACTCCTGCAATTGTCCGGCACATTTTGAATACTTTTCAGAAGTTGCACCTCGCACGGTGCGTTAGAGTCTATAGGATAGGCGTATAGGTCGGGACACAATTTTCTTCCGATAGCAAGCGGTTTACACGCGCTCAAGTCCTTGATTGAAATAAACATTAAAGAGTCTGCGTTTTTCGCGAGGTACTTTTGAGTAAAAGACAAAAGGTGATGTAATCCAGTTCTGTCATCGTAAATTGGGATAGGGTATAACCGGAAAAGGGTGTATGGTTGTTGTTCTACTAATGGAATTCTTAAGACAAAAATAAGATCAGAGTTTGTTTGGAAAGCTTCTAACTCGATAATTTCCAAGTATTGTCCAATGCTTGAGTATTTTATTGGTAATGGAAGATTGTTTTTTATTAGGTTTTGTGATATTTCTTGCAATGCCGTAATGAGATGTTCGGGCGTTAAGATAGATGTATGTATGATTTTAAGTCGCGCGAAAGTAATTGAATTTAGCACATCATTTAGGTTATCTTCCAAGTAAAGATAATTCTCCATTAGTTTCTCGCATAATTCGAGCAACATAAGTTTCGTTTCGATGTAGCCGACTTTATCGTTAATTTTTCCGATTGTAGTTTCTAGTTTTTTCATATTGCTGTTAAAGAGTTTTTCGTCAATTTGCAGTTTTTGGACGGTCTCGTTGAAGTTTTTAATGGCAGAGGTAGTTACACTGATTTGGTTTTTGAGTAAATTTTCTATTTGTAATTGACCTTGATTGAGCCTAGTGATACTATCAGTAAAATATTTACCGTCATCCGCGTCTAAGTTTCCGGTAATTGCTTTGAAAAGAGTACCTGCGCCATCAAGTATGCCGCGTTTTGGTCTTTTGGTGTCCATATTTATTTCGATAAATTTGTCCTTAATTGTGGTGGATATTTGGTTTAGGAGATTTATATGAGTTTGTACATCTGAGCGGAAGTAATTCATTGCGAAAGATTTATAGTTAACAGTTTCGATAAGTGTTTGTAAAAGTCTATTATTTGTCGTGAAAACGTGTTCGAGGGCCGAAATATTTTTGTGGACCAAAAGTGTCCATTTATTGTTAGAAACGGTTATTTGGGCTTCGTTGTGGTAGTATATCCCTAATGTGTTATTTATAGGTTCGACTTGATATTGGGTTACTGCTGATCCGAACAGCAGGCACAACCTGAAACAGAAATTAACTTTCTGAGAAAGGTTTCATCCTGTCGAAATTTACTTTAGTTTTTTGTTTGGTTTTTGGATTTAGTAATGTCGCGGAATTTTTGTGAATCTCCAGGATTTCGAAAGGACCATTGAATTTATTTTGGAGTTTGTCCTTGATTTGGGATTCCTTGATATAGACTTTATCGCCTATTTGATAATTCGGGAGATTTTCGGAAACATGTTTATCGAATCGGGCTTTCGCTTTGTGCTTTTGAACTTCTGTTCTTTCACGAGCGATTTTAAAATAGTGTGTGATACGGTTGTTGAGATCTCGGATGTATTTAGTTATCAATGATTGTTGGTTGTATAGAGTTTCGGGAGTCCTACTCGAAGTATGTCCGTAAACAAGTTCGTAAGGAGTGAATCCGTGAGTTTTGTTTGCGGAGTTGTTGTATGCGATGATTGCATAAGGGAGGATGTTGAAGGGGTGTTCGTCGGGATTTTCTAATTTGTGGATTCTAATCATGTCTAGTAAGGTCGAGTGAAATCGTTCTAATGAACCATTCGACTGGGGATGTCCCACACTAGAATAGGACAGTTTGATATCAAATAGCTTACACAAATCTCTCATCAGAGTGTTGTCGAATTCCCTGCCATAATCACAGTGTATCCGTAATGGGGTACCGAAGTGTTGGAAATATAGTAGTAAAGTACTAACAACGGTTTTTGCGGATTTGTCAGTTATGGGGTAGGCCTGAGAGAATTTTGTTAGTTCGTCCCTGATAGTCAATGCGTAGTTTTTTGTTGGGACTTCTAGGATATCGATGTTGACACGTTCAAAGGGTGTCCGTGGGGTTTCAGTAATGACAAGTGGGCTGTCGAGATTTTTCCGGTAAACTTTTGCTCTCTGGCAAGTTTGACAGTTTTTGATAAAATTGTCAACGTCCTTAGTCAGTCCTTGCCAATTGTATTTTTCTTTTATTCTGCGGATAGTTTCATTGATACCTCGGTGTATATTATTTTTGCCGTTATGGAATTGGTCGAGAATGATAGGTATTTGGTCTTTCTCAACCGTTTGGACAATATTTTGGCAAACTTTCCATTTGATATCGATTTCGGAAAAGATAAACGAAAGCATTTCCAAAATGGGCAGTTCAATGTTATTCTCAACACAGAATACTTGGTTTTCAGTGAACACATCTCTACTATTATACAAAGATGCGAAAAGAATTTCGTTGACTACTTCTGGGTCAGAAGGGAGAGGGACGATGTAATAACGTCTTTTTCTGACACTTTTGCTAGCAAAGACATTTACTCTAGGGGTACGGAAATCAGCATTTTCCTCGAAAATGTCTTCGATGATGTCATGGTGAAAATCTTTCATGAGAGAGCCTTGGGGAAATACTAAGATGTTTTTGTTTTCTCGGTCTAAGAGTTGGCAATTAGAAAATTGAATTTTGTCGTAATCTATGAGCGAGACGGTTTGATATCGCTCGACAAAAGTTCTAAATTCTTCAGAGATTTGTTGGAGATTAATGGGACTTCTTGTCTGGGGTTCTTGTGAGTCATCGTCAGTTTCGTTTGTTGGGAGTACTGTAAATGGTGTTAGGTGATTGTTTGCTTGAAATGATATGTATTCATTAAAGTTGTTAACTTTAATGCGAGAGAGAGCGTCGGCATTTTTATTTACTTTGCCGGGTTTGTAAATTATTTGATAGTCGTACTCCTCGAGCTTAAGGCGCCATCTTGCAAGTCTACTTCCAGGATCCTTTATAGAAAACAGCCAAGTTAACGGGCGGTGATCGGTCAGAAGTAAAAACTTACGGCCAAAAATTATCGGACGAAAGTGTTTAACCGCCCACACTATTGCAAGGAGTTCTCGTTCTATGGTTGAATACTTAGTTTCAGCATTGCAGAGAGTTCTGGAGGCATAGGCTATGGGTAAATCTTTACCTACGGGGCCTTGAGAGAGCACTGCACCGATAGCAAATGAACTGGCGTCGGTTGTAAGAATAAATGGCTCTTCAAAATTAGGGTATATGAGTATGGGGGTAGAAGTAAGGGCTCTTTTTAATTCGTCAAAAGATTTGACGCATTCTGAATCGAACTGGAAAGGTACGTCTTTTTGAAGTAATTTTGTCAAAGGTTTCGAAATCTTGGCGAAATTGGGGATGAATCGCCTGTAATAACAGCTAACCCTAAGAAGGACTTGATATCTTTTGGGTTTTTTGGTTGCGGAAAATTTAAGATACAATCTACCTTTGAGGGTTTAGGCTTCACGCCTTCGGGAGTTATAAGGTGGCCAAGATACGCGACCTCTTTGCGAAG
Source organism: Octodonta nipae (assembly GCA_034190945.1). Classification (NCBI taxonomy): domain Eukaryota; kingdom Metazoa; phylum Arthropoda; class Insecta; order Coleoptera; family Chrysomelidae; genus Octodonta; species Octodonta nipae. The sequence continues at coordinate 175,873,469 of CM067217.1, forward strand.
AAACTCGCATTTGTCGGGTTGGATCTTTAGATTAGCTTTTCGCAATCGTTTGAAAACTTCAGAAAGTCGGGCTATGTGCTCATGTATAGTCGGAGAATAAACGATTATGTCGTCCATATAGACTAAACATCTCTCGTTTTGAACACCTAAAAGAATATTATCCATTACCCTTTGGAAGGTGGATGGAGCGTTTTTAAGACCGAAGGGCATTCTAACGAATTCAAAATGACCATTATCAACTGTGAATGCTGTTTTTTGGATGTCTTTAGTATCGATTTCGATTTGGTGAAACCCGGAAGCTAAGTCGAGAGTGGTGAAGTATTGGCATTTGCCAAGTTGGTCAAGTAAATCCGAAATGTTCGGTAGGGGGTATTTGTCGTCAACAGTAAGTTCGTTTAGTTTACGATAATCGACGACGACACGCCATTTTTGGGTACCAGATGCGTCTAGTTTTTTGGGAACTACCCAAACTGGGGATGACCATGGCGAATTAGATGGACGTATAATGCCTTGGTCAAGCATCTTCGATATCTGACTTTTTACCTCTTGTTTGTGTATTTGTGGGTACCGATATGACTTTGTGAAAGAGGGTTTCGCGTTATTAGTGTCTATTGAATGTTTAATTTCGTTTGTGAAGGTCAGTTGGTCACCTTCTAAATAGAATATGTCGGAATATTCGAGGCAAAGTTGAGAAATAAGTTCGGCTTCCTCATCGTTCAGATGTTCTAAACGAAGTTGTTCCATAATTGTAGTTCGTCTATCAGGTTGGGTTAAGTTTTGTGAGTAATTTTCGGAAAGAATGTTTACGGAAAAATTGGTTATCGGTTCGAGTTCCAAATTGTCGAAATTAACAGTTTTGGGGATAGCATTTGCATTTAAAACTGAAGTAAGAAATTCGCCTTTTTCATTAATTTTAACAAGGGCACGGGGAAGATAAACTTTTTCTATTTCGGCGGATGATAGGAAAGCCTCCGTATTAGTGAGGTTACATTTTAATTTACATATTTGTTCTGTTCGGGGTTCTATGGAGATTGTATTAACAGGGATGCAGTTATTGAAAGTTGAAGTGTTCTGAGTACGCATGACAGTATCATCCGTAACTTTGTAGAGAGGTAAGGTTTTAAAATTAGTCACAAGTTGTTTGCTGTTAAAGTCTATAACGCAGTTATAATGTTCAAGGAAATCTGAACCCAGTAATCCGTCGAATTCAATGTCGATGTTGCAAATATATACCTTGTGTGGGTCGGCGACGTTGAAAGGTACAAGGGTGGATTCGTTTATTAAGATTTTCTGATCAGTGATTCCTTGGATGACTACGTTTTCGGGAAATCGTTGTTTAAATCGTTGGCAAGTTTCGGGCTTAAATATTGACAGTCCTGCTCCGGTGTCAATAAGGAGTTTGTATGTATTGGAAGAGTCGGTGATGTAGTAAAGGTTTTTCGAATTGACCGAAAGAAGTGGCCTTACAGAAAATTCTGTTCGGGAAAGTTTAGGTTTGGATTGAAATCGTCCAAGTTCATCGTTTGAATTTGTGTTTGGAGATCGGAGATCTCGTGATCGGGAGGTTTTGTTTCTACCGGGGTAGTCTGAAAATTTTGTCGGGAAGAAAACTGTTCGCTATCGTAATATTCATCATATTGTTGGTTATAATTATCATTACAAACATTTTCGCTGGAATGATGTTCGAATTTGTCGTGTTTTTGTGTATCAGGGTAATAATAGTCTGATACGGTTTTGTATTCAGTTGGTCTTTGAAAGTTCTGTTGCTCATTGTAAGAAAAATCATAGTTATGTTCATACGGATCGAATTGTTCGTTGTTTAAGTGATGAGTTTTCTGTTGTTGTTTGAAAAAACTCGGATTTGGTCTGAAATTACTAGAAGTTGGGGTTGGTCTACTTGTTGAGGGTTGTTGTTGTTGGTGAGAAAACTGAGGCCTATTATTAAAATTCGTAGGTTGATTAGCGGGCTGATTCGGATAATATGGGCGATGGCCCGAGTAATTTGAGTGAGAATTTTGGTTAGTCTGGGATTGTCTCATTCTGATGAGGCATTCGCTGCTGAAATGTCCTATTCTTTTGCAAAACGAACATTGTTTTGGGGGTGGACCATTATTCGGTTTACGAGGCGGTTGGGGTGCATTCCGGTTGACTGAGAATTTTTGAGTTTCTAGATTAAACAACTGTAATTCCCTTTTAATACGGGAAATAGCGGTCAGAATATCTCTGGGATCACTGGCTCGCACAATTTGGCCAATTTTCGGCTCTAGACCCGTAAGTAGGCTAGTTAGAGCCATTGACTCAATTAAGTCAATCTGGGCCTGTTTCTCCTTTACAGTTAAATTTTGTTTATTGACAGCTGATAACATTTTTGCTTGATGTGTTTGAAGCCTAGCTGAAAATGTCAATGGAGATTCGTTGGGTAATTGCCTCATTCTTTGTAGGTCTTGAATAAGGGCGGAGAGATCCCTTGGATCTCCAAAATGGTTTTCTAATAGACTTTGAATATCTGCTAAATGGCTGGGGTCACGTGAATTAACTAGTTCAGCCGCTCGTCCACGGAGCTTATTCTTAATGTGGAGAATTAACAGAACTTGTTGATTATCAGATGCCATATTATATGCGGTATTGCAAGAACAGATAAATGTGTTTAAAAATATTGGGTTCCCATCGTATTCGGGAATAATGGCGAAAATTTCTGAGAGCTTGTAGGGCTCTACATTTTGTGCTACAGCTCTAGTTTCTGGCATTTTGTAATTTTACTCAAGATTGTGCAATATTAGGAAAATACAAATCTTGGGAAAAGCGAAGTAAATAATTGCGATTGTAATTAAAATGAAGAGAAATATAAGAAATAAATTTTTGTTACTGGTTCTAAAATAAGTATAAGTTAAATAAAGGTATACACATAAATAAATATTTAGAATATCTTAAACTATCAAAATAAAATTTCAAAATTCGTTCTTGGGTAAATATTTAGGATGGTTCATTAAAATAGGAAAAATGATAGAACTGGTTGTTCAACAATTATTAAATATTATAACTTTTTAAACGCTTACGTGATTATTCCTATCATAGGACTTGTTCTATCCGTCACTGAACACTGGTTAGCCGCTGCTTGTTCCCTTGTTGAGCTCGGTAGTTGGTGTCCAAGTAGGTTCTTTGTATCCGCGAAGGTTAGGAAACCACCGTAATTAGTTAGACTGTTTCTTGTTCTAATTACGTCTGGAATATCCTACTGACTGCGCCACTTTTAGATTTGGTTTCACTAAATTCACTTTTTAAAAAAATATATTTATTACAAAAAAAATCAAATGTTTAAGTTACAAAGACAATATTATAGTTATGAAGTTAAATGAATTAATGAACACTGAGAATTGTTTTCGGTTACATTTATAACGTAAAAATGCTGACGCTATGTCATCAGTTTTCATGTGAACAAAGCGTCTACGTGATTTCTAAGAATTCTAGGAAGTTGTAATATGATACTTGTGTGAAGTCAATTACGGTTCAAGCACCTATGGTAACTTTAACGTGTAAATTGTAAGTTAGTGCACTTCTCATATAACATATATATATATTTATATATATATATATATGTTTTTTAAGTTTTCGCGGGCACTAAATGTTTTAGGTGGTGGGAATTCATCAGCGTAGTTGATAACTGATCTCTGCCGGGATCGATGGTAAAATGACTAAGTTTCGGCAGAGTCACATCTGCCCTCTTCAGGTCGGTTCGCATAATTCTCGTAGCCTTCTGCTTTCGCTTCTAGTTACTCGAATACTAACATTTCCTGAAGCGAGCGCGCTGATATATAGTCGCGGCTCGGCGCCTATCGGTTGACACTGTGAACGGTTGCGTGTGATTGGCCCTTGGCGCTCAGTGGGCACGGCTCCATCCTGGTGATTTGTTATTTCCGGTTGAGTTGTTATTGGACGGGTACGGGCCGGTACGGTGTTTAATAGAATTTTCCAACAATTCGATAAGTTCTGAATTTCATTGCGTGTGTTTAGACTGTGAGGTCTCCTCGCTATTTCAATTGCCTCTCTTACGAGTCTTGATTTCGGGTGTTCTATATTTGCCAGTACTCTGGTGTTCTCAAAGTCTATTCGGTGTGCCATCGTGGTGGCGTGTTCCGCAATGGATGTTGTTTTTTCCTGCTTTCTTACAGCGTTCTGGTGTTCATCACGTCTAGCTTGAATTCTTCTATTAGTTTGCCCCACATAGGTTTTATGACAGTCTGCACATGGAATCTCGTACACTCCCTTTTGTTCTAAAGGGATCCTCGTCTTCGGAGTTCTCAACACCGTGCTTATTTTTCTGTCTGTATTGAAAATAGTATCGATATTGTGTCTCCGTAGAACCATCGATCCCGGCAGGGATCAGTTATCAACTACGCGGATGAATTCCCGGAAACCACCTAAAACACATATATGCATATATATATATATATATATATATATATATATATATATATATATATATGCCCCTGCTGTATTACAGGCAAATTTATTGGCCAAAAATTGTTCGGACACCAGCCAGGTCGAAAAATATTCAATTATAAAAAAATTATGACACAGTTCCGGAGGGTAAAGGCATCTCTCATCCTTCAAGACCAATACTTCCCAGAAAAAGAGACCTTAAGATTTTCTTTTGTTTTTTCAGGATTTCTTATCAGCTCCTCAGCTTTTCTCTTCATTAATAGATTTCTGCAGACGTTTAGTTAACGTCAAGGTCAGTCTCTAGGCCTAAATTCCTTTTGAACCAGTTCTTCAATTCTACAGTCATATAGTCTTCTTGTTTTCAGGTAGTCAAAATGGTCATTTGCCCGCTCATCTTCAGTTCTCTTCAATACAGTCTTTCAGTTCTTCTCAGAAGTCTTTAGTTCTTCTTGTTCGTTTCTTCTGAAGACTTTATATTTTCTAGTTCCACGGCGCTTCAGGTTATTCTGCTATCGTTGAATTCTTTAAGGAGACTACACCATGAAATATTCGTTGAATATAGATACATATGATGATGATGATGATGATGACGATGACATGTACGTAATCTGTTTCTATACTTGCAGGCTTCCTTACAACAAATGATAACGTAATTCCAGGTAACAACGGACTCAAAGACCAACACTTGGCGTTTCTGTGAGTTCAGAAAAACATTCATTTTTTCGGTGGAGATCCCAAAAAGGTAACAGTATTCGGCCACAGTTCTGGAGGTTCCTGTATGGATTATCATTTAGTTAGCAAGAAATCTGAGGGTAAAACTCCATTTCTAACGTTACTGATTGTTACGAAAATGTTAAGATGACTTAACGCTGAGTCATGCTGCAAAGAATTAATAATGATTTAATAGTTTTCAAAACAACAATAAGAAAGAAATGTTTTAGAATAGTTGGTCATCTTAGCGCTCTAAATTTTTTCACAATTTTAAAGAATCACCAAAAGCCAATAAAATAACAATACCTCATAAATTGAGAAATTATGTTTCTTTTCTCTTTTAACTTCAGAACTATTATTTTGCTTGTAGATTGTAGACTGTCATCAGCAGCAGAGTTATTCGTAGTTGCATGTAAAAACTAGAATCTTAGAATATCAAATTTTATAGCTTTGCCACATGAAAACCGAATGTGAGCTTTGAATTTTTTCGAAATCTGTTCAAGTGCGCTTTTTCCGAAAAAAGAGATGTTTACTAATAAAATATTTAGTTATCCAAAGCATTTCGTTGACTTTAGGAAAACCCAGTATATCTGAAAAATGTCTTTGATTGTAATATTTTTTTTACTTTTCAGGGCTATTCAGACATGCTGTTATGTTAAGTTCAACTTCTCTAATACCCATATCTATTACAAAAAATGCAAGATATTTCGCCTTTGAACTGGGAAGACAATTTGATGCATCTCTTACACATAGAAACACCTCAGAGGAGTTGCTAAACCTGTTGTTAACTATACCTGGAAGTAACCTAACCAACACGCTTTTCTCAGTAAGTTTACTAAATACACAGCAATAATTAAATTAAACTATTACAAGAAATAATTTGGTCAAATGCGAGTTGGAATCGCATACTAAGGGTTCCGTAACACCTTCAAGATTTTAATATTCCAGTTTCAGACAAGCAGGGAATGAGTGAATTTTCTTATATTTACCCTAATATCTTTTAAACGAAGCGTTTTAAATTTATAAAAATATACACTGTCATTATCCACACATAGACTTTTTATTTTATTTGCTTCAGGATTCGCTTGATTTTTATCACAATACATATGTATTTAATATTCTAATTTGGCCCCCAAAAATTAACATTAGAGTTTTATTTTACTAATAAACTTTCAGGGAAGCCTCTTATAATCTACTGCCTGAATTTTGAGGCTCTGTATATTGGAAGATAAAGAGCAAAATACGTCAAGTTTTAAATTGTAATTTATTAAATTTGCTATTTTTTATTATTTTATTTTATTTTTTATTTTAATATTTTTGTTAATATCTTTTAAACAAATCATTTAAAAATATGATGTAATTTTAATTCACATAATGAGCCATTTATCTGATATGATGCGTTTGAAAATTGAATTTTATTTTCCATTTAATTGTATAATTTGTCCCTAAAATTACTGTGGGGGTTTTGTAATATTTTTTCTTATAAATTTCAAGTGAGCCCCAGTACCCCAAATTATTTTCAAAATTTTAGGTAGTATGGAATCGGAAATAAAGCCAGAAATGAGAATTTTTTATATCTTAATGTTAGTATCTTGCAAATAATTAATTTAAAAAATATGAAAAATTAATATTTGTATTCCTCATAATGAGCCCATTCATTTGATATATTGCATGATGCGTTAAACATTTTTTTTTGTTTTCCATTTAATTCTACAATTTGGCCCTCAATATTATTATTAGGGATTTCTTCGTTTTTTTTTCCTGTAACAAAAAAAATAGGGTCTTATAGTTTGGGGAATAAAGGGGGGAATGGATTTTTTTTTTAAATATATTTTAAAATATTCATTTCAAAAAAATTAAAAAAATATATTTGTATTCGTCGTAATGAGCCTTGTGATTTGATATATTACATGATATGTTAGAAACAAGTTTAATTTTTTATTTTTCATTTAATTCTATAATTTGCCCCCCAAAATGAATATTTGGGGTTTCTCCTTATTTTTCCGGTAAAGGTCAGGTGAGACGCTGTACCTCCATTTTTTTTTAAAATTTTACAGCTTATTGTTTCGGAGATAAAGGGGGAATGGGTATTTGTTTATATTTTTTTAATATCATTTAATTAATTTATTTTAAAAATATGAAAATAATATATTTGTTTTCGTGATAATGAGCCTTTTAATTTGACATATTACATGATTCGTTAGAAACAATTTTAATTTTATATTTTCCATTTAATTCTATAATTTGCCCCCCAAAAAAGTTATTAAAGGTTTTTCCTTATTTTTCCAGTTCAGGTGAGGGGCTATACCTCCATTGATTTTTCAAAATTTTCCAGCTTATGATTTCGGGAATAGGGGGGGGAATTGGTGATTTTTTTTATATTTTTGTTAATATCTTTTAATTTATTTATTTTAAAAATATAAAAAAATATATTTGTTTTCGTCGTAATGAGCCCTTTCATTTGATATATAACATGATGGGTAGAAACAATTTTAATTTTATATTTTCCATTTAATTCTGTAATTTGCCCCCCAAAATTAAAAGTAGAGGTTTCTCCTTATTTTTCCATTAAACTTCAGGTCAGAACCTATAAATCTATTTTTTTCAAAACTTTACGTTTTATACTTTCGGAGATAAGGAGGGGGGGGGATGGATAAATTTTGGTATATTTTCGTTAATATCTTTTTAAATAATTTTTCTTTAAATATGAAAAAAATATATTTGTGTTCCTCAGAATGAGTCCTTTTATTTGATATATTACATGATGCGTTTGAAAAAAATTTTATTTTTAATTTTTATTTAATTCTATAATTTGCCCCTCAAAATTAATATTAATGGTTTCTCCTTATTTTTCCTGTAAAGTTCAGGCAACGTTCTCTATTTCCTATTTTTTTCAAAATTTTTAAGCTCAGTAGTTTCGGAGTACCCCAAAAATCAATTTTTTTTCTTTTACGATATATACTCCTGATCGGGTCACCAAACTATACATTGATACCAAATTTCAACCTCTTTCATGCAGGAGTTTAGGAGAAAATGACTGTGATGTGACACAGGCAGAAAGCCGGAGTGATATTATAAGGGTATCCGTATATTGCATACACGGATCCCTACAAATTGAAAAAATGTGATTTTTAACTATTACTCTTATAAAATAAATCAATGAACAGAAATTATACTAATACATGTAGCATAATTACGACACAGTGATTAGTTCATCACGTTTTAAATATAGTATTCGCTCACAAAACATGTCTAATAAAAACTGTTCGTGATGGAACTCTAAGAAACCGAGAAATGTTAATAACTTTTTTTGCTATTTTTTCCGGAAAATGATAATACCTTGTTTTTTTTATATTTCAGCAAGTTAGGTCCAACAACTATATAGAAATTCAGTTAGCCGGATTATACTGGAGACCTGTTTTAGAAGACGCGTCATGGCCAAACGCTTACATAACTAGGCCTATGTATGAAGAATATTATGAAGGAAATGTTAATAGAGTTCCACTTTTCACCGGCATAGTTTCCGAAGAAATTAGGTGTAAGTTATCACTTTATAAAATAAATCGATATTCCTTTATAACCTGATTGACTTTAACCACAAACTTCTAAATACTCTGAGATTAGAGTTGCGCTGCAACATCAACCTTTCGTGGCATCTGGGGTCTTCATTTTGATATCGAGCCGTGAGTGATGTTTCAGTTATATTCTGGATCTTTGTCTTCTTTTTGATACGGTCGACCTATTTTTTCAATTTGTTCTTTCACTAATTTATCAAGCATGCCTTGTAATTGGTTATGCTCTATCAGATTATTTATTTTTCTTTCTACAAAATGGATATTCTCTTTTGAAGACTTAACTGATTTTAATTCTGTCATTCCGCCTTCTGTATCAGTGTTTAACAAATCTGATTATCTTTTCGTTAAGACTATTTGAACTTGACACTTAAGTACGTTTACATGTTTCCCTTTATCACATTAGAACAACCAAATAGTCCTGTATAGTTAGTCTTCTTCTTCGAAGGGTCTGTCTCCTAGTTAACCACCGGTCTTCATAACATTCTTTTAGTATACACTTTTAATCCATTTCATCTATTGTTTCTAGAGAAGTGTTATATTGTCGTACCCTTCTTTGCCTTATTTCATCTTTTTTAATGGTCTTTTTCATACAGTGTCCCTCTATTGTGTCTATTATTTTTCTCACTTTTGTTATATAATGTCTGTGTTTGTTTAAGTCTCTACATATAATTATTTTGATTTTGAGTTTCTGTCCTCAGATTAAAATTTTCCAAACATTTACATTCAGTAAACATTTTAATTTCATGTATGTCAAGATGTGAATCTTAAGAACTTGCAACCCGGATCTTCCCCACAACAAGCAACGATCACTTGTACAGAATCGATAAATATCCATGGCTAGTATTGATTGCCAGGTCTCTACGCTTTTTATCTAGTTTTTATCCAATCCTAAATATTTGCACAACTTTTCTCCAAATCAGTGGTCTCTCATCAATCAATGGTCAAAAGGGAACCTCCCACTATGCCAATGTTGAACTTCTTTCATCTTGAAGCCATTTCACGTTTCATCTTTGTCATTTCTTCGATTTTGCCTTTTATGATTTCTTTGTAATTTATTTCCGATTATTCTATCACAAAGTCTTCCAATGGATGCCATGGCACTAATTTCTCGATAGCTTTCAAAGTATTTTCTCCTGTCTGTTTTGGAAATTGATGTAAACCAGAATTTTTTCCATTCCATTAATTACCTTCTTACATATTTATTGTTTTATTATAAATAATTTGTTAATACTTTCTAAACGCAATAACGAAACAAATAACACCTATACTCTCTTCGAGGTGTCATTCTTTTGTACGCAAGACAATGTATATATATATATATATATATAATATATATATATATATATATATATATATATATATATATATAGTACATATAATATATATTGTTTCTGGGTAGGGAACCTTCATCAGTTGCGCTTCCCACAATTGAATGTCCTCTCGAACACTTCTTTATGTATTTGATACATTTCGTTAAATTTGAAGACGCGAGATGTAAAGACCGACATCTAGAATTTTCGGGGAAACTAGCACATAGAGGTTTCGAATCTGGAGCCGTTCCATGTAATTGCTGTTACCCGTAATTCCTTTTGGACTTCCAGTAAAAATTTTGGGGTGGCTGCACGTGTGCGTTTGTCCTAGGTTATAAACATAGTTTTAGTTTAGTGAAGATTCTTGAAATTCCCCCCAACTCGGCTTTTCCCTTTTTGTTAATTTTTTTCATATCTATATAGACGCTTAGGAAGTGATTGAAGACGCTCTAAGAGTGAATAGTTATAATTTCTTTAGTGCGCGTTTAGCCGGAAGTCAAAGGCTGTCCCGATCCTGTACATAGTTTTGCTGGCGATATTTAATTAAGAATTAGTCGAGTTTACATAAGAGTTTACAAGTGAAGATTCATATTTCGACGTTAGATAAACTGGGCAGATTAAAAATTGGTTCTATTTGAATTATTGAAATTGCTAATAGAGAGGAGGATGGGTTATCCCAGACGCATTTAATTATGCACCTCTTCTAACTTGAAGCTGGCTGAATGCTTCCGCAATGGCCAATAGACAGAGAGAAGAAGAAGAAATAATTCCTAGGTTAGAATGTCACGATGAAATTTTCAGGTTAACTTCACCAGTAAGAATGACACCTCGAAGAGAGTATTCAATATCTCTGACAGGTGAAGTTAACCTGAAAATTTCATCGTGACATTCTAACCTAGGAATTACAGGTAACAGCAATTACATGGAACGGCTCCAGATTCGGAACCTCTATGTGCTAGTTTCACCGAAAATTATGATGTCGGTCTTTAAATCTCGCGTCTTCAAATAACATCTCGATTATAATTTTCGGTGAAAGCGAACTAGAATTTGATAAATAGAAATATGTTGATTAGGCAACTTCAGAAATAGTTTAAAACATTTCCTGAGGTGTATTTGCTTAGGAAGTGATTTAACGAGACAAACTGGGTTATCATCAAGTAGTTAGTAAGGTTAGGTTAGCAGTAAGGTAAGTACGTGATTTCTCTCCGTAAATGATTTAAAGGAAATCAATACTCAGGTGAACATTGTCTAATTCTCCAAATATACCTAATTACTGTCCCCTTACCTTCGTTAAACACGAATAGCGAATGATGTATAATAATTAGCAATACGCTTTCAAATTATGAGAAGAGTTTTAAGATAGCAGATTGGGGTCATGCTTTAGATCATGAAACTATGCTTTTTGATAATTCACGTGTGAAACCGGAGAACCTCAAAGATTTGGAGCGTGAGCTTAAGGCCATCTACACTAATACCACGTTTACGGGAGACAAGGCAGCGATGTATAGAGTAAAGCATGTTCAATGAGAAGTTTCAAGACGAATTCTATGATTTTTATTTTAGTATCTGAGTGACTATTTCTTCTGTGTTCCAATCACCAGACATGCTGATATGCTAAGTAAATACATGAACGTCTATTTTTATCATTTTTCCTATCATGGTAAATTAAATGATTTAGTCAACAAACATCCGATTAATGAACCAGGTAATGCTTAGTATTACTTTCGTAATTATCAAAATAATTTATACAGGGTTTTCATTTCAAAACTAGACACCCAAAACACATTTTAAAATACCTTTAAAAGAAAAAAAAAACACGTTAATTTATCCTTATGGTGGGACACATTTAGGGTTGCCACCTGTACTTTATAATACAGAATTATACTTTATTTCGGCAAAACGTACTTAATACTTTATAAAAGGCAATAAAGTACATGAAAATACTTTATTTAGCTGTTTTGAGATTTTAAAGATTTTAGTTCTTTTTTCGTAACAAAAATGTTAATCTATAATCACTTTTCTCAGTCGACTGAAAAAATAAAAATAAAATCATACAATAAGATTTCCATGAACTCAAACGCCATGTAGGAACTAGATGGCTGATGACTGGTTCCTACCTTACATAGATAGAATATTGCTAAATTGGAAAGCCATAAGCAATTATTGTCTGAGGCTAGAAGCAGACTGAGCAATAATTTTATAAAATTCTTTGCTGAATAGCAATAAAAATCATGACATGATAGATGATTATATACATTTTTGTAGTTACATTTTAAATATTTTTAATAAAACTGTAAAATTCTTAGAGGGGAATAATATAAAAAATTTATATGTATACAATATTATGTACAATCTTAGGAAATAATTAGTCAATTATTCGTTGGATATGAAACTAGAAAATGATTAAAGAAACTGAGATGTCGTCACCTGAAGTTAGTCAGAAATTTCATATTTTTGTTGAACAAAGTCGTAGTGGTTTGATTTCAGTCAAATTATGAACTACTAAACATAATCATATTCATGTTTTATATGATGAAATTACTTCATTTAAAGACACAAGATCATTCTAAAGATTTTTTTGATTAAGTATTGTTCTGAAGTGGCAACATTTTTAAGAGGTAATAATTTATATACATGCAGGGGCGGACACAGAGACGTGCTTCGGGGGGAGGGGTGGGGGGGATTTGAAGCTTCAGGCTAGGCGATCCTGTACTAAATTTTCCAAAAAATAATTTAAAACCCACATTTCTTGAACTATTACATTCGAAATGGTCGTTATATGGCTTAATCACATATAAGTGACATTCTTCTAGGCTCTTGGAGGCTCGTTTTAATATTAAATTTACTAACTTTGAGGCTCTCGGTGGGGGCGACCGCCCCCATCGCGCACTCCTTGGATCCGCCCATGCCAATGTGAAAAGTGTTATTTCTGCTGTAAATTTCCGCCAATTCAGCATTAACAAAGATTTTTTCTCTGATGAAGCTAAGTGGCGGAATGAAAGAAATAGGACATCCCTAAATTTAATAAAGAATGAACTATTAATATATGTTATAATGTCTCTTAGGTGTTGCTAGAAGTAACAAAAAATATATATGCTTGAAAAAATGTTAAATAAAAAATACTTTTTTTTAGATGCTGTACTTTATTTTTTTAGCATAAATAGTAAATATACTTTATTTTCTTGAAAAAAAGGTGGCAACCCTAAACACATTCTATACGTATCGTTCGCCCTGCAGTTTCAACCTCTAATCGGGGGTGACTATCAATTCAAAAATTTAAAAACAAAGGGGTATCATGTGATACCTCTTTTTAAAGGTCTCTTTTTGCCAATCTTTAGACACATCATTTTTTTAAATCATACAATTTTTCACCGAGTAATGCTCTAGAAATCGTAAAAAATTAAAAAAACTTAATTGTTATTGGAAAAAAACATGTGAATAGACATTGAAATAAGAAAGTTAGAGAAAATCCTGAAATATTTTTGCTAGAGATATTTGTGACTATAAATGTAAACAATTTATTAGTAGTAGTGGTTTCATTGTATACTGACCATCAAATTTCGACAATGATTTTTTTACAAGAACGAATTGAAATAATTATTAATTATGGGGAAACAACTCTGTGTACGCAGAACTGCTCGTTTTTCATCACAGACATCCCGATAAAAATATTGGGCATCATGTATGTGTTGAATTTAGTTAATAAATTTCAAGAAACTGGAAGTGTGTGTGCAATAAAATTGTCAAGTTTTAACTGAAGGTGCACATGTTGAGATTTAGGTTATTTTGTCATGAATCCTCAAACATCAATACCAAAAATCTCGAGATTAGCAAATATTTCCGTCGGCTCTGTGCATAAAATATTACACCTAAATAAATTCTTCCCTTACAAAATACAGCTTTTACAACAGCTTGCTAACGCTGGAGATACATGGGGCGAAGCTCGGCTCGTGGAACCTTTCTTTTTTTACAGCCCACCTTTGTAGTTACCGAGTAGTTGAAATTTTCTTCTCATTCGGCTTTAGGCTTTGACTATCGGAACATCTGGGCTTGAAGTCTGCCCCGAGAAAAAAACTATTCTACGACGGCCGCATTTGTAGTGTAGTAGTTTGAAGAAATATTTTTAGATTTATAATTAAAATTCAATAAAATTAATCTTTAATTATTATTTAAGTTATAAAGATAATTTCATAATTAGGCACTTTCTAGTATGGCTCCTGGCCTTTGCCATTTATATGTATACAATATTATGTACAATCTTAGGAAATAATTAGTCAATTATTCGTTGGATATGAAACTAGAAAATGATTAAAGAAACTGAGATGTCGTCACCTGAAGTTAGTCAGAAATTTCATATTTTTGTTGAACAAAGTCGTAGTGGTTTGATTTCAGTCAAACTATGAAACTACTAAAACATAATCATATTCATGTTTTATATGATGAAATTACTTCATTTAAAGACACAAGATCATTCTAAAGATTTTTTTGATTAAGTATTGTTCTGAAGTGGCAACATTTTTAAGAGAAAATAATTTATATACATGCAGGGGCGGACACAGAGACGTGATTCGGGGGGAGGGTTGTGGGGGGATTTGAAGCTTCAGGCTAGGCGATCCTGTACTAAATTTTAAATTTTTCTAGTATGGCTCCTGGCCTTTGCTAAATTGAGGAGTTTGTTGCTTGAATAAGAAAGTTAATAATTACTGTTTCTCAAACTAGTTTATTAAAAAAAGTTAGATTGAAGTTTGAGCTAGAATATTCAGATAAATATCTTGATCAAACAAAACCGGATTTAGGCATGAGAATTAATACTGACAAAAATTTTAATTTAATTATAAGTGGTCATTATGTTGAGTCTCGTAGAGAGTAAACTGGAAAAGCAGCAGAGTCAAGCATTTTGTGTTACTAAAAACAGAACTGCTAGTATATGTAGAAACTAATGGCTAGTGGCGCCATAAATGTTTTGTAAAATGTGCTGGTTTTTGGGAAAATAAAAACACAAAACTGTATCCTTAGATAGTTGTAAATCAAAGAGCATGGCTTTATCAGAAGCTTGTCGTGAGGCTGTTGATTTAAGAAATTTGGAAAGTAAACTAATGATTCTTGACAGTCAGAGTGCATTAAAGCTGGCAAATAATCATCAGTCTTAAATGTTTAGAGAATATAGATGTGCGATATAATTTTCAGGAAGTTATTAATGTTAACATACAGTGCCAACTAAGATGTTACGTTATAAAATAATGTATGTAATCACCTATCAATATTAATATATTAAAATTAGATTGTGGAAATCTCTTTATAATAGTTTCTCATACTTTCTGGATTACTATATACATCTCATGTTATAGAAAATTACGTGGTACCTTTCCTTGATATTCCTTAACATAATGTAGCTTAAATCACCAAAATTGATCAAGACGTCTTTAAGTAACAGATAAGCATACCTATGTAAAAAACCGAATTCAACGAAATAACAGATCGGTTAATAGAACATATTGGTACTTGATACTGTATTAAACTATTAAGTATTATTAAAGTATTAAACTATTCTCTACCATACTCCATACAACAACGTTGTTTCGTTTTCATTCAAACTTAAAAATTCGAAAATTGTTTCATTTTCTTAACTATTGAAGCGCACTAGACATTGACAATGAACTTCGACAAATAAGTGTCAAGAACCTGTTTCGTACTAAATTATATTTAATTTTTCCAAGAGATATTATAAGTTACTTAGATCTACAAAATTATATTGACGTGGCGAAGTCCTTTATATTACAAAAATTTCTGTACCTTCATAAAATTCAATATATATATATATATATATATATATATATATATATATATACGTATTAGATGGTTTCCGGGAATTCATCCGCGTAGTTGATAACTGATCCATGCCGGTATCGATGGTAAAATGACGACGTTTCGGCAGAGTCACATCTGCCCTCTTCAGGTCGGTTCGCATAATTCTCGTAGGCTTCTGCTTTCGCTTCTAGTTACTCGAATACTGTATTCGATACAAAGGTGTCTTTGTATTTAAATTTTTGAATTGATACTACCCCCGCTTAGGGGTTGAAACTGCAGGGTAACCGATACGTTTTCACAATATAAGCAATAAAACATTTAAAAAAATATATAACCGACTTCCACATTTAACTAAAAAGCTAAAAATATTTATAACAAAATACAACTCTAGCAAACAAATAACACATTCAATGTTGTTAGGTACCTACCCAGGAGTAAAAAATGTAAACATTAAAAGGTGTCATTCTGTACAAATTAATTACCTACCAATCTAGTATACTTTTGAAGTCGGTGCCAAGCAAATCTAAAATCCTTCATTGCGTACTTATCTACCACTTCATCAAACTTGATTGTTGCTTGGCACTGACTTCAAACATATACTAGAGTGGTAGGTAATTAATTTGTACAGAATGAGCACCTTTTAATGTTTACATTTTTTACTCCTGGGTAGGTACCTAACAACACTGAATGTGTTATTTATTTGCTAGAGTTGTATTTTCTTATAATTTTTTTTAGCTTTTTGGTTATAGGTGGAAGTCGGTTATATTTTTATTAATGTTTTATTTTCAACTTCCGAATCTGGAGCCGTTCCGTGTAATTGCTGTTCTCCCTTAACCTCTGTGTGATAATTTTCTCGAAAATCCTAGATGTCGGTCTTACATCTCGCGTCTTCAAATTTAACGAACTGTATCAAATACATAAAGAAGTGTTCGAGAGGAGATTTAATTGTGGAAAGCGCAACTGATGAAGATTCCCTAACCAGAAACAATATAGATTATATATATATTATATATATATATATATATATATATATATATATATATAATTGTATATATATTGTCTTTTACATAAAAAGGAATGACACCTCGAAGAGAGTATTCAATATCTCTGACAGGTGAAGTAACCTGAAAATTTTATCGTGACATTCTGTCTATGGAGGTTTGAGTAAAAGGAGGACACACTCTGTGTAAGAAAAAGTGTCCACAAAATGGTTTCAATTTGGGGGAGCCACTAGTACCGACCGGGTAATTTGTTTGTAGAAATCAGTTTTCTACGAACAAATCTACGTGAATAAAATTAGCTTAATGTGAAGAATTTACATCCAAAAAATGCAAATTTATCCATCACAGTTCAACAACCAGATTTATGTTTAACATTAATAACGTGTAAACTCAATGAAATACCTTGTACATAGATAAAAATGACTTATAAGCAAAATTTTATTTGCACATTTTTTTAGGAGTCAAGATAGATATCCTACGCAAATTAAACTCTGAAGAACCCATTATTATATAATTACTAAACTGATTATGGCATTGTCCATCAACTCGAGAACTTCAACAAACTTCTGAAGATATTTTTCCAGGGGCATTCACCAGGCGTAACTTCGGAGATATTTAAAATAGACCTACAGCAGAAAGATGCCAAAAATAGTCATTTAATTGTAGTTAATGGAGACAAGAAAAAATATATGGAAAATCAGTGTGTGAAAATGTTAGAATTCTTGAAAAAGAAACTATTCTAGAATAAAATGCAAGTGAAATTTGTTCCATAATGATAACAGAAGAGATAACTTAATTATAGCAGTTTATTCAGTGATGAAAAGAATTGTTAATTACCTTTTATCCAGAGAGAGGTGAACAAAGAAGTATAAACACCAACTTTTCAAAATAAATATGTAATATGAACACAAGAATGTAAAAATAAATAATTTTTATTTACATCTAATTCACCAACATCTATTTGTTAATAAGTATAAAAATATTACAATATACAAATTTTTCCCAATGTTTAAGTGTTTCAACAAGTTTAATAACAAAATAACAATTATAAAATCACTCAGTTTTATAAAAGTCAAAACCGGGGCACACGCTTATTAATTTATATCACAATTAACACACTATAAACTCATCTCACTTGCAGAGATTACAAAAAACGGAGACAACCACTTACGAAGAGAAGTTCACATAACAGATTTTCTACGTTTTATTTACGATTTCTACTAATAATTTTACATCATTCTCCCTTTTTCAGCCGCTTCATTTCTAAATGTTGGATTTTGTGTATTTCAATCCTTTGACAATTAACATACCCTGTGGTAACATTTGCGCCATTCTGGTTATTTCTTGAACTTCTTATTTGAAACCGTCCGCTGGACACTTTTTCAGTTTTATTCCCATATAAGTTTGTCCTCCTTTCACTCTACACTCCATAATTCTGTCCTAGGAATTAAGGCAGAAGAGCAATTACATGGAACGGCTCCAGATTCGGAACCTCTGTGTGTTAATTCTCTCGAAAATCCTAGATGTCGGTCTTACATTTCGCCTCTTCAAACTTATTATATTTCTCAGTTTTCAGTTTTTCTAAGAGTTTTATTATTAATTACTTAAATAATTTCAGGACTAGGTAATGTTGGACATGCTGAAGATGTGGTTTATTATCTATATTTAAGAGGCAAACCAGACCCTAAAAACGAAAGTATATATCCGCCAGAAGACATTTTAACTCGCAGGCGACTAGTAAAATTACACTCAAATTTCATCAAATATGGGTAAATAATATAATAACTATTTACATAGTTAACAGCACAATATTTATTACAGAAACCCAACTCCAAGAGCCACTTCTACAAAATATAATATGGCCACCACTGAAAGAAAATAAATTCACTTACATAGACATTAATGCTAATTTATCTCTGCACAACGAATATCCCAGAGCTTACACAAAATGGGTGCCCTTAATAGAGAAATATTTTGAGAGGCCATTGACCACACTTTGACCAAAATCTTTGGAAGCAGTATTTTAATGTAATATTACTCTTGTAAAAAACACAAATAAATGTTGTTTGTGGCATATTTTTGATTATTTAAACGACGTATTTTGATGGAAAACCAAACGTCTCAAAGTCTATTCTGACCTCGTTGTCAATGGCTGTATATTTATTGTCAAAATAGCCTTTGAAACGTTTGGTTTTCCATCAATATACGTCGTTTTATTTCGATTGTGGTGTTATTGCCCAAAAAAACATAAAAATAACCAATAAATTTGTTATCAAAACTAATTTTTACTTACGTACTCTAGCAATAATTTTATCATTAAGTAAAAAAAAGCTCCTAGTTGGTGACGCTACATTCATTATACACCGGAAGATCTGAATTAGAAGTTCAAACAAGCTGAGTCCTGCCTCCTGGAGTACTGAAACGTTCTATGACGTACTTACAATTCGTGAAAAAAATCTTTGGAATTCCTAGGGGTTTTTCCTGTGAATTAGATTTTACAACCAAAAAAAATGTTCATCTATCGATTTCAACCCTTAGACCAATTACCACCTGTCAACAAAATCGTTTTATTAACATGGTAGTACTCAGAAGGTCGTCGTCCCCTAGAAAACCCAAGGATTTTTTTCACGAATTGTAAGTACCTCATATAATCTTTCTGTACTCCAGAAGGGAGAAATCGGGCTGAACTTCTAGTTCAGAACTCTTGGTCTATTAACCGACTTCCGAAAAGGAGGACCAGCGATTATTCAGAAACTGCTTGGGTAATTTTGATCATTTAAACTGCATTATATTAAGGAACATTACAGAAAGGCACCATATAATTGTTTATAACATGTGATTTACGCTTTTCCAGTAAATCAGAAAACATACATAAGGCACTACAATTCCGTGTATTTCAATTAATCTCCACTGTTTCCTCTTAAATGGCTCAAGCAATTTGAATATTATAAGCTGTATTCTACAGGTATGTTTATTAATTTAAAATGATTTGGTCAAGTGCGAGTTGGACTCGCATGCTAAGGGTTTCGTACCACTTTCAAAATTCTAGTATTCCAGTTTCAGACAAACAGGGAATGAGTGCATTTTTTTATTTTACCCTAATATCTTTTAAAGGAAGCGTTATAAATTTATAAAAAATATACACTTTCATTTTTCACACATAGACTTTTTATTTTATCTGCTTCAGGATTCGCTTGATTTTTATGAGAATACATATGCATTTAATTTTGTAATTTAGCCCCCAATAATTAACATTAGAGTTTTATTTTATTAATAAACTTTCAGGGAAAACTATTATAATCTACTGTCTGAATTTTAAGGCTCTGTAGATTGGAAGATATATGGCAAAATAGGTCAAGACTTAAAGTATAAATTATTAAATCTATTATTCAAATTATTTAAAAATACAAAAATATATATATTTTTCAAAATTTAAATACTGTATTTTCTGAAGTGGGAATTAAGTCGGTGTTTAATATTTTTGTTAATATCTTTTAATTAATTTATTTTAAAAATATGAAAAAAATATATTTATTTTCATCATAATGAGCCCTTTCATTTGATATTGAACATGGTGCGTTAAAAACAATTTTAATTTTATATTTTCCATATAATTTTGTAATTTGGCCACCAAAATTAAAAGTAGAGGTTTCTCTTTATTTTTCCAGTAAACTTCAGGTCAGACCCAATACCTCTAATTATTGCAAAACTTTACGTTTTATAGTTTCGGTGATAAGGAGGGGGGGGGGAATGGGTAAATTTTGGTATATTTTCGTTAATATCTTTTTACTTATTTTTTTTTAATTTGAAAAAAATATATTTGTGTTACTCAGAATGGGACCTTGCATTTGATATATTACATGACGCGTTTGAAAAAAAAATTATTTTTAAATTTTCATTTAATTCTATAATTTGCCCCCAAAATTAATATTAATTATTTCTTGTTATTTTTCCTCTAAAGTTCGAGTAACGATCTATATTTCCTACTTTTTTCAAAATTTTAGGCTCAGTAGTTTCGGAGATGAGATGTACTCCTGATCGGGTCACCAAACTATACATTGATGCCAAATTTCAACCTCTTCCGTCCAGTCGTTTAGGAGAAAATTGCTGTGATGTGACAGAGGCAGAAATTTGTAGTGATATTATAAGGGTATCCGTATATCGCATTTACGGAACCCTAAAAATTAAACTCCTTGGTATGTTTTATTTAAATTTTAATAATTTACTCCTTATGACACCTATGTTTTACCAAAACAATATTAAATTTAAACGTCTCCTTCTGGGTGTTGCGATTTCTTCGTCAGTGAGAATAACATCAAAAGTTAATATTTGTCTGCAACATAAGGATTTTATTCGACTAACTACGTCATCTGATCAATCTGAAAATTCGTTTTCACGACAACACTTTTCCTTTTAATACTCAATATATATGTATTAGTATTACACACACCATCATATTTCTAACTCAGCGACCTCATTCGTGTGATGTTCTTCATGAAAATTTCAAACCTTAACCTTTACATAACCCCAATAACTTCGATCTATTCTTGTGAGTGGTTTAATATTAGTATGTAATCGAACATTGGTGGATGAAACAGGTGTTTAACAAATATTAATACTCAATAATGCATTTTTTAATTAAAAAGTACATTTTTATGGGGCTCAAAGGTTACAAATTAAAAAGCTCTTGGAGAAATATATATTGACGTGAATGTGATGGATATGGTTTGTCAGAAATGTGTTCTCTTTTACTTTTGACATGTATGGTGGTTCAACTTTTTGGTATAATAATGAGTGATAGTTTTCCATCCTTAATAACAGCAAATGCTACAGTGGGTAAGAAGTATTTAATTATCCTTTATTTAACTACATGTGTGTAGCTTAGCTACTATCTGTTCAAAGCGTCTTATGACGCAGTCCAATGCTCATTTGGTCCTGCTTTATGTTTTCACAATCCAAACTTGTCAGTCTCTTTTACTCGATCCATGACCATTTTGGTTTGCCTTTTTTCCTTCTTTCAGTGGTGTCCAGTTCATTATTTTCCTTAGTAACCTTTTCGTCAGTCATTCTGTGGACGTGTCCAAACCAAGTAATTTATGTTATTCTATACAGGTAAAAATCGTTTGGTGTATTCCCATTGCTTATTTGATGGCGTCATTTCGAAATCCTCTCTAATTCAGATATTCTGGCCGATCATCATTAAGCATCCATATCTGTGGCTTCTAACTTTCTTCTCATATTTTCGCCGTTTCCAGTGCATGTAACTTAATATATCATTATAATATACAGGGTGTTCCTAAATTGGAGGTACAAACGAAAAGGGGAGATTCCTTGAATAGTTTTAGGAAGAAAAAGTCCCATAAACATGGGTCCGCAAACGTTTCGTTTTCAAGATACAGAGTGTTAAAGTTTAAATTTTTTTCAAGTTTTTTTCTCATAGTATCTGCACTTCACAAGATATTCAAATGAAATTTGGCATAGATATTACATTTAAGAGTTTACACCTTGTGACTTGCCAATTTCGATTGCAAATCTACAGGGTGATATTTTTTCGGGAACACTGTCCACTGTTGTACTTCAGAACTTTTTTTTGGCGAGCCACTGGTGCTTTCAAAAATTATAAAGAAAACCTTTGCTGTTATAGCAAACTTTATGTTCTCTTGTAGTTTTGTCATATCTACTACCGATTTCGAGAAAAAAATTTTGAATTATTATACTAGCAATGATTCTTAAACATTCGATAAACTGGTATAATCATCAAAAAAAGTATTACTGCAAGAAACGTACAACTCAAAAATTAATCATAATAAAAAAACTAAATAGCAACAAAGGAACTAAACTACAGCAATTGTTGAAAATGTCCTCCCCCAACCCTTATACAAGCTTCTGTTCTTCTTCTCATAGACGATCGAACTCTTTCAAACACTCCTAGAGTATTCCTAATTGTATCAAACGCGCCTATTATACGATTTCTCAGTTCGTCTACGGTATTCACTGGCGTTATGTACACTAGATATTTCAGATGGCCCCATAGAAAGAAATCTAAACTATTTAAATCTAGGGATCTGGCGGGCCATGGCTGATGTCCGCCTCGTCGAATCCACCTGTTTACATAATTTTCGTTCAAATACTCCCTAGCCAAAAGTGAAAAATGAGCAGGAGCACCGTCGTGCATGAACCACATTTCACGTCGCATCATAAGAGGTATATCATCCAATAACAAGGGCAAATCGTTCTCTAAAAAATGTCTGTATGATTGACCAGTAAGTCGCCCTGGCAAGAAGAAAGGACCCATCAAATAATCGCCAATATTACCACCCCACACATTTAATGAAAATTCCTCTTGAAAATAAGCTTCTGCAATTTCATGTGGATTCTCCTCAGCCCATATGTGTTCATTATGAAAATTTATGATTGAAGTCCTTGAAAAACAGGCTTCATCAGTGAATAGGATTTGGCAATCAAAATGAGGATTATTCAATAGTCTGTTGAGGTACCACTGACAAAAAATAATTCTTGGATGACAATCTCGAGGCAAGAGCGCCTGCATCCTCTGAATGTGATAAGGATAGAGCAAAGAATCCCGCAAGATCCGCCAAACAACTTGATGACTTGTATTTAAGGTAACACTAATTTTTCTTGTACTGGTTCCTGGATGTTCCTCTATTTCGTTCAGCACTGCCTCTTCGAGTCGTGGTGTTCTCACACTTCGTGGTCTACCTGCATTAATATTTTTCGCAGAAAAAGATCCAGTTTCTGAAAGACGCCTGTGAATATTAGAGAACATCTGATGACCAGGGATCACTCTATTGGGATAGCGTTCCATGTAAGGCTTAGCTTCTCTTGAATTACCATTTGCAAGACCATACATGAAATGCATGTCAGCCATTTCGGAATTCGTAAAATTCGGCATGTTTTGATATTAAAATGCAACCATCTTTAATTTTCAAAACACAGGAGTTTAATTTGATGTGTCAAAACTAACAATAAATTTATTCATTCACCACAGCCTACTAGGTAGGTAACTAGATTTCTATGACAATTCGGAATTTTCTGCGGATTTCAAGAGAATCATTCAAATTTTTTTTCTCGAAACCGGTAGTAGATACGACAAAACTACAAGAGAACATAAAGTTTGGTATAATAACAAAGTTTTTCTTTACAATTTTGAAAGTACCAGTGGCTCACCAAAAAAAGTTCTGAAGGACAACAGTGGAAAGTGTTCCCGAAAAAATATCACCCTGTAGATTTGCAATCGAAATTGGTATGTCACAAGGTGTAAACTCTTAATTATAATATCTATGCCAAATTTCAATTGAGTATCTTGTGAAGTGCAGATACTATGAGAAAAAAACTTGAAAAAAATTCAAACTTTAACACTCTGTATCTTGAAAACGAAACGTTTGCGGACCCATGTTTATGGGATTTTTCTTCCTAAAACTATTCAAGGAATCTCCACTTTTCGTTTGTACCTCCAATTTAGGAACACCCTGTATATTCTAACTTCCAGTGTTCTATTTATTTCTGAACTGTCTTGATCGCATATTTTTATTTTTCCAGTTGCCATGTACTCAATGTCGTCTTTATCGCTTGCGCATACAACCTGCAAAGGCATGTATTATCAAGCTGAACTCTCATGTGTATTAAGCTAGCATTGCCAAGTCATAACGCCCACCTGGGACCTTCTCCAGAATTTATCGCTAATTTATTATGCAAAAATTAAATTTGTTGCTCCCCGCCTCCAGAGAAACAGTGGCTATGCTAACTTTAGCCAAAGTTAACATAGCGACATCTATATCTCCGGAACGAACAGCGTTATATAGGTGATCTTGGGGGCGTATTTTATTGCTAATTAATTGCTATCAAATAGCTCTAGAGCAAATAGCCAAAAAGTACCCCTTCATTCCCTACTGAATTTCTCACCCCCTGACAATTAACAAAAATATTTATTCCAATATTTTTTGTTGTTAAAATTAGTTGACTTTTAATTGCTAATTAATTGCGAAAGTTCTACCCTCGTTACGATTTTATTCGTCCAACCCCTTCCGAGAAACTGTGGCTATGACAATTTTAGACTACCCCATAACCATATCAATATCCCTGGAACGAACAGCATTACCGGAGTGATCTTTGAGGGGTATTTTATTACTTATTATTTGCTATCGAATGGCGCAAGGGAGAATACCCCAAAACAACCCCTTCATCCCCTACTGAAGTTCTCACCCCCAGACAATTAACAAATTATTTATTTTATTGTTTTTCGTTGTTAAAATCAAAAGACTTTTAATTGCTAAACCTTAACCTGCGTTACGATTTTATTGCTCTAACCCCTTCCCAAAAACTGTAGCTATGCAATTAATTAGCAATAATAATTCGTTCCGGAGATGTAGATTTGGCTATGCTACCTTTAGTCTAATTAATTAGTCTGTTTCTCGAGAGCGGTGGGAGCAATAAATTTAATTTTTCCGTAATAAATTCACAATAAAACATCAATAAATTCTGCAGTAGGTCTCACTTGGGCGTTATAAAATGGCTATGCTAGCTTAACACACGTTGAACTCTCATGCCTTTAGATTTTTTTTTCTATTGCTCTACTTTGGGGCTTGTTTGTGATTACCATTCCACGTGGGATATTTAGCATTGAAAACACCAGGCATTTCACACAGGTAGCTACACGACTCTTGCCCCATATTGAGACGAGAGAAAATATTTCTGAAATAGGCTTCTACATGGATCAAGGAGACAGACACAATAATTTTCAAATCGTTCAGTAAATGGACGTGTGAGCACTGGTTTTCTCAAATTGACTTACGTAGGTTAGTTCTATTTTACAGCCATCGTGCTTGATCAAGAATACCTTGGCGAAGACTATGAAGCCGTCAAGTTCGAAATAGAAAATTTTTTAATTTATGGCAAACGGGAAATTCTGAAACACGGTGGAGTTAATCATGTATTTTTTTCATGGACAGCTATAAATGTAAAAAGAGGTAAACGGGTCAAAGTTTAATCCAATTAGTAGTAGTAAAATATGTCCGTAGAGTTTATGGCGATTTTTAGTCTTGCTTCCTGTTCCGATACTTGGAAATTGTTTCGTTCAGCTGAGACTCAAAATGTACTTCACTTGGCCATTTCAGGTAACTTATTTGTATACTCTACTAATTATATTAATGATATAAACAATTATTGCATATTCCACTAAATTTAATTTATTTTAGTTTAGTTTACAATACGACTGACGAGTAAGGTCGTTACCAGAAGTTACTATACATATTTCGCGCTTGAAATGTTTACATCCTAAACATACAAATTCCAAACTCAAGTTTTGACTTAGATGCTTCAGAAAACTTTGACTTTATGTTGCTGCCCTTAAAACAGAAATTGGGATCTGTTTGTAACTCAAATAAAAAGAATAACAAAAAAGACTTCGTGGTTTATCTTTCGTAAATGTAAAATTAGTTAGTAATTACATCATCAGTAGCCTAAGATTAATTGCCAGAATAGTTACTCCCAAAAAAATATCACCAAGATATTCGGGGAACTCTACAAAGTTAAGGCACCTCTACAGCCATTCTGATTACCATACCAGATACCTGTCAAACAAACTCAAACGAATCGAACACCGATATGTACTCATGATGATTTTCAAGGGTTTACCACCCCACAGTGAGGAGCGTGATATAAAAACTAAGCCGGAATCTACTATAGTACCTCAAGACTACATCTATAGGATGTCTAGTGTATATGGAAGGACAAGGAGCATCATATGGCTACAAAACGAAGGGAGACAACGAAATCTGGGTTAGTCAACCATATCTGGACCAAACAATGAAACATTATCTGGAGCCACACCAAGATACCTAATCCTTCTTGTTCCGTTACCGCTATACATCAGCTAGCTGAAGGATTCACATGTAAGATTAAGTGACCCCCTAAACCCAACTGTGATGTTTCAATATTTTCGTGAATAAAAAAGACGAACCTTCTGAATTCCCCATCATTCACCTGACGACGATGGCAGATTCAAGACCGAAACGTTGTGCAATGTAATAATTTAAGACGTTGGAAGTCCAAGAAATCATCAAGAAATTTATTAATAACTCTTAAATATAAAAAAGTATAGTGAAAGGCATACCATCTTAATGTTATGGACATAAATTGTATTGCGTATTATTTTCTAGAACCAGATTGTCCCCGTCTACCATCAGACAAAGCAATTACAATTCCATTGATAATTAAAGGACAAGAAGTATCACAGCTGTTACTCGATTTAAGGACAGAGGGTATTTTTAAATGGAAATCAGTAGTTATGCTTTATGATAATACATTATGTAAGTATTCTGATTAGTGATTTGCCTGAATTTATGAATATTATCTACCAACGCATAGTTTTATAAGTTTGCAGTTGTGTTTAAACCATAAATAAAAAGAAACTGCAACATTGCACAATTTTATAGAGTAAGCATAAGTGTGTTTCATTTTTAGCCATTATATTTGTTTTTTCGGTCCTACCTGAAAATCTGATAAATTATAGAAAACAAAAATTATTGCCGGCAAAAAAAATAATTAGAAGCTCCATTCATTGGAAAATTGGATTTCCCATATATATATATATATATATATATATATATATATATATATATATTTTCGTTCTCCGACCAACAGTTTTTGAGTTGCAGAGCTAAAAAATGAATGTTAATAATAATTGATACCAAATTTTCTTTAAATTGGAATTTTTTAATCTTGCATTAGATATTATTTAAAATAAACGCTGGAAAGTTATTATATTGATAAGTTTAGAAACGAGATTTTCTGTTTAGTAAATAAATCATTAGAATTACTAAAAGGGAGTTTTCTTTCTTTCATTTCTGAGTTCATAACATTAATATTTGTTTATTACCTTTGGAAAATTGCTTTCTATGCATTGCCACTACTTCCAATAAGGACGCCCTAATAAGCATACTCTGTCAATAGATCAAGTTAGTGAAATATTAATTTCAATTATTATTTACTGTTTTTCTGAGTCGTATCATTTTTGGCTCAAATATAGAATGTTTTTGCTAAATTATTAATTACTAGCTGTTACCAGCGGTTTCACCCACGTATGGAATGTAGAATCCTTTGCAACAAAAAATAACTTATGAAACATATGGGCTATCCAATATAACAATATTTTCTAACTTTGTTGAACCACCTTACATAACCATAAATCTACCAATCCCGAATATATTTCACCGAAACACTTATGGGCCATCCTATATAACAATTCTATTTAACATTTTTTTGGAATCACCTTGTATAACTGTTACTCTGCGTCGGCCTATAGTGCAAACATCTTGTATAAGCTGCTGTTTATTTGACATCCAATATAACATTATTAAATTACCTAACTATTATTCCATTCCACCCTATACGATATATAACAATTATTTCTAATAATTTTTGAGCCACTTTGTAAAATATAATTTTCCTATATTTTAACCATCCTTTATATGCTCATTTTTCTAACATTGTGTTAAACAAAATATATAACTATAATTTTGCTTTGCCCCATATGTCAGCATTCCATATATCAGGATGCAACTGTTCACGGTCTACTTTATACACCCAATATTATTTTTTTTGTACCACTCTGTATAACTATATATCCACCAATCCCCAACATATTTTACCGAAACTGCATCTTTATATGATCACCCTATATAACTAGGTTATTCAATATTTTTTTGAACTGACTTCTATAGCTATAACTCTACTTCCATCTTTATTTAAATCAGCTTGTATATACTGCTGCCAATTAGTCAACCATTATAACTTATTTGTCGATCATTTTTTTAACCTTCATGTATAACCAAAATTTTATTCTACAAAATATTTCAACCGCGCTGTATATGTATCTTGCTTAGGGGTCATAATATATAACATTTTTTAAACACTTAACTATAACTCTGATCCCTTCTATATTTCAACTAGTTATCTATGTTATTGCTTATGGACTACGCTAAATAACCATTTTGCTGCTGACACTTTTTGGTCGTCCTGGTAAATATAATTTATCTCCACCTTATATGTCAACCACTTATTATATAAAACTTTTTTTTACATTCATTTTGCCCCATAATTCAGGTACTCCAAAATTTTTCTATTTTTTTTACCCACACGCTATATTTCAACGACCTTGTATATGCAACTATTTATGGGCCACCCTACGTAACAATTTTTCACCACCCTATATACTTAGAATTCTAGTCCACCATATGTTTCATTTATCCGGTATATGAGACAGTTTGTAGGTCATAACATTTAAACAGTAATTATACTCTCATACATATTTCAAGCATCCTATAAAATACTACTTTTGAACTTGTGAACTACTTGTGATTATAAAACAATTTTTTAACTACCCTATAAACTAAAATTCCGCTCCATCTTATATTTCAACCACCCTGTATAAATAACTGCTTCTAATATTTCTTTCAACCCATGTCATAACTATAATAATAGCTCAAGAAAATTCAAATATCCTAACTGCTTACATAACATATTTTTTTATCCACCTTGTATAAATCTAATTCTCTCTTATCTCACCCACATTGCATATGCAACTACGATATGCGCCTAACAATATAACATTTTATTATCCGCCCTTATAAATATAATTCATTTCCACCCGTTTTTCAACCACCTGGTATACTGTTTATGGTCCACTCAATATATCTTTTTTGAACCACTCCGTATAACTTCCCCCTTATTTCAACCACATTGTATATATGCAAGTACTTACAGGCCACCTAATATACCTTTTCTTCAAGATTTTCTAAAGCCGTTTAATTCTACCTATCCTATATATGGAACACCCTGTAAAATTAGACTTCATATTTTTTTAAAATCGAAACATGTTACATTGGCATATTCCGAATTTTGAATAAAAGCAAACTGGTGGAACTATCTAAAATTTGGTGCATGCGGTGGAACCAATTTACTAATTGTGAATGTATTACCGAACATGGTAGATTTTTCCCTATATCTACCGTTTCTATCAATATAGGGAGATAAAATCTATACCAGATTTTAAGTCAAACTACAAGCTTTCCAAAAAAAAGGATTCAGCAAAATCACTTCAGTAGTTCTTACGTGATGAGGTAACAAACAAACAAACAAACAAACAACAGAAAACTACAATTTTATAATAGTATATAGATAAGAATACATTTTAGTTCGCAAGGAATAGAAAAACAAGGTGTTCCTCTTGAAATTTAGTTTTTTATTATCATTTCCAGTCAAATTGAAAGTGATAGTAGAAACTATGCATAAATAGGGGCCCCACACTAAAGAAAATAGCACGGCAAACTGTTTTATGAAAATTTGCACGTTCAACTGACATTTGAGTTTATGAAAATCACAGTTACAGCGGGAGAAAAATATATGTCCCCATCCTGCTCCTTACATATCCCTTTCTTGCATAATCATGTATTTTTCCATTATAATATATCATTGATAATTTTAGAATTAGAATTTGTACAACCCATATATTTGTTGTTGACTACTACGGCGAAAACTTACTTAAGAATATTCAGTCCGTAGTTTCCTAAGTTCTAATTGAAGAAGTTTGGTCCCCATGAGTCGTCTTGTTAGGTCCACGTCATCTTTATCTGGATTCAGTCGACACTTGGTGAAGAAATCTTTGTTCATGAGTTCCCTTTATTCAAAAAAGTTAATGTCTTTGTCAAGGAACTAGACTAACTGGGTATTTCTTGATGAAGTTGTATTTATATTCAACGAGTGATATAATTACCAGGTACTTAATTCTGAACACGATTTTTAAATTTTATTATAGGTAAAAGAATTAACTAAAGAGGTTTATTAAGGGGGAATTATTTATTGCTGTCTGGTCGTTTAACAAATTAACCGTATTTTTAAATTTATTAATCTCCAATGATTCTAAAAGGTTTAATTTATTGCCTTTATTTTCTGAATGTAATAATTTAAAATTTTCCTGGAAAAGATGATTTTCTGTTACTAAATATCCATATCCAGCATAATTGGAATCTGTTTTTTGATTAATGAAAGAATTACGGTGCACATAGATACGTTTTTTACACGCTCTGCCGCTTTGACCGATATAGGCTTTAGAGCATGACCCACATGATAATTTATAGACTGGAAATTTATTTTTTGGATGGATTTTCGATTTGTTATTTTTGATAAATTTTCCAAGACTATTGTTTGTTTTGAATGTAACGTTAATATTGTGTTTTCTTAAAAAGGATGCTATTTTTAAACTTGTTTTGCCAAAATAGGGTATACTATTATATGAATCATTATTGATTATGCTGTCTGGGTAAACTTCTCTTAATGCCTTTTTGTGTTTTTGATTTCCAAGAATATTTTCTATTAATTCGGCCTCAAACTCGTTATTTACTGTTATCTGTTTGATTATGTTTAATTCTTTCTGAAAATTATCTGGTGATTATTTTATGAAAAGTAATCTATGAACCATACTATTGTAAGCGGTAAGTTTTTGTTGATATGGGTGTATAGAAGTGCGCTGAATCGTTAGATCGGTTTGAGATGGCTTGTGAAATATTGAAAACTCGTGTTTGCCATTTACCTTGTTAACTGTTAGATCTAGGAAATTGATTTTATCATCTTGTTCACACTCTATCGTAAATTTAATATTTGGATGGATATTGTTTATAAAATTGAGAAACGTTTCTCGTTGTCTATTCGTCCCTACGAAACAAGCTAAAATATCGTCTACATATCTATACCAATAAACAAAATTTTTAGCCAATACGTTTTGGTGAACTTTGTTTTCAATATTGGCCATGAAGATTTCTGCAAGTATGAAACTCATAGGGTCCCCATAATCAATCCTTCGTGACTTGTGTAAAAAACATCATTGAATTGAAAATAATTTTGTTTAAGGCATGTTTCTAATGTTGTGTTTATCTAATATGTCGGAAATTATAGTGATAGTGTCTGATGGAGGTATACTGGGGAATAAACTCTGAACGTCAAAAGAAATTAATTAGGCATTAGACGGTAGACTAACATTTTTAATTTTCTCTGCAAGTTCTAAAGAATTTTTAACACTGAATTTTCAATGAAAGTTGCAGGAATCTGTAATAACATTTATGAAAACTTTTGAAATTTTATAACCTGGAGCTGTCATATATGACACCACTGGACGGATAGGGTAATTTTGTTTATGAAGTTTGATTAATGAATACAGTTGTGGTGGTTGTGGGTTCATCTGAATTAGTTTAAATTTTGAGATATCTTTGAACATTGTTGTATTTTGTATTAAAGATTTTCTTTGTTTTTGACAAAAATCTGTAGGGTCTTTCGTAAAGACCTGATATGTACCTGAATTCAAAAAATTCATTGTTTTGTCTATATAATCAGTGTTTTTTATAGCAATTATTGTATTACCTTATATTTTATTTTATTTTAACAAAACGTAAATTGTGGAAATTGCAATTGTAGTATCAGTTAATTATTATAATGAATTTCCAACAAGTATCGGCCGAATCAATTCAGTATTCAAAAACGTTAACGCGAGTAGATTTAGTCTCATTCAAGTTGAGTTATTGCAAAAATTCCCAGTTAACAAGGCATTCCGCTACTAGTTCGCTTCAAAGGTATTTTATGCACGTCCTGTTTACAGTTTTCTTACAAAATTGTTTATATCTGATTTCTGACTATCTTTTATTCCACTTTCAGCACCTGATATGACTACTCAAGTAATCAAATCACTGTCACAAACAACCATATATGAAGAAAAGGCCGTAGGAATCTCTCTAGTCAAATTCCCCAAAAAGACCACTAACACGAACATAAAATCTGTTGTGTCATCAATCGATCCAAAATCTGTTGGCAAGAATTTCTTAGCCATTGTTAGCTATGGTTTAGTAGGAAATCTCATGGAGTATGCTAAAAACCAAGGGCTAGTAGATATAAATAGTCAATGGATGTACGTGATTTCCGATACCGATGAAAGATACCACGAGATGTATGTATTTGACAAATTGCTTGCTATTGGAGATAACATTGCGTTTGCCTATAATACCACAAGCAACGACCAGTCATGTATGGTGAGTAAATCGTTCTTGACTCTTCATTTCATGAATTTTGAATAATAATTTTAAAAAAATTAAATTTGTCAATTCTTGGTTCTATGTGCCTATTGAAAAAATATTTGATAAAAAAATGTTCTTTTAGTTTTTTCTGCAAATTTACAACAATTTGTAAAAAAGTAACTTAAAAATGTTTAAAACTTTATTATTAGTACATTACATGAAAATTATGCATAAAAAGAGAGGAGCCCGACAAACATGACAAGCTAATGAGGCGTTATGAACAGTCCGCGTCAGTTCGTATTAACTCTCCGAAATGATGTATTCCAAGTCTCGCTGGCTCGTATAATAGAGGATTCGACGTGAAAACGATCGAGCCACGTTCGGCTACCGCTTGATGGCATTTTTACCACGGACGCTACGTCAACTGTCAACCGCGATCTTTCTATGACCGCTGATATTTGAAAGTCGCGCCACCAACTATTTGACCTATAGGAGTGATTACTTCACGCGATACGTGCCGCTGATCAATAGCGTGCCACGACTAACTGAGTGGCCGTGACCTTGAAAATTTTCCCGCGTTTAAGTCGGGCAACTGAAATAATCAATAACCTTATATAGTTCCACGTCTGTTAACAAATCTTTCATCCCCTTATTGTGCTAAGACATCTCCAATTAAATATATTGATATGCCAAAATTTCATGAAGTTGCAAATATGCAACATAAGAATGTACATACGTTTAGTGTTGCATTCAATTAAATGTAAACACTAAATTCTTGATCAATGCATCAATTTATATAACAAACGTACTGCGCTTCATAACATATACAAATATCACTAGTGCAAGTGGTAATTTGTTTGTCTTCAAGATCAAAAGGACATTTAGTACGCGGATGCCACAATACATTCTTATAAAATATAACTGTTCTTTTTAAAATCACGTAAACTATTATGTGGCAAATATGCAACAAAATGAAATGAAGGGTTGTAATATTTTAAAAATTATATTGTCACCTGTTATTTTCATTACATTTAAATGATTTTATTTGTTTCTTACAATGTTTAATTGACTAACTACTAACACAAGAATTCTCTCGAAACTATTAACAATTGTAAAAAATAATTCACTGATAAGAACAATAAAACATTTAGCAAAAAACATATTTTTAGTCTTTTAAGGAAAATGTCATTCCTTTCGAAATCCAATCATCATGAACGATAGACTGACAAGAATGCTACAAGAATAATCGAGAATATCGGGGAAAGGATATAACTGCGGCCGCCCGACAGGGGCAGGCCGTAGTGAAACAGCTGATGTATTTTGACTGATAGTTTTAAAATTAGAAGTATTAGTCTAGTAATTATTGTGAATTTTTGTTGAAAATGAAGTAGGTTTATTTTCGGTGTAACAATTGTTTTAAAGCCGGAGTTCGTTATACTATTTGAACCGGAAATAAATATCTCTCACTACATGAGTTTGCTGTATTCAGTTTACTGCTAACGACTTGGTTCAGTGTGTAACTGCTTTGTCAACAAAGATATGGTATCCTGATATAAGATTTTATTTATAGATATTTTTCAAATTTAACTTAGATAGAATGTTTGTATTTTTAGAATTTCTTGCGAATAATAACACATTTAAGGGAAAATCTATATATTGGATTGAGTTGGCTGATACTTGGTGGAAGTTGAAATTCATGATGATTTGAGTAATACACTTATTACAAACTTACACTTACACTATTGTATGATTAAGCTCCATCGGACGCGAAACAATTGTCACAATTTTTTAAATAAATTGTAAGTTTGTAATAAGTGTATTACTCAAATCATCAAAAATCTATATATCTCAAAAGTTTCATGATCTAAATCACACCCCGTTTTTAATAGCATTAAACAATTAACACAACGGGAAAAAGTAAACATTAAAAAGTTCGTAATGGCAGTTCTAGCATTCACAATTTGACATTAAAACTATTGTTAGACATTTTAATAACTGTGGTGTTATTCCAAAGAAAATACAAAATTGAAAACTAAAGATGTTACAACTATAATTCAGAAGTCAACTAAACAAGCAATTTCGAAATTTTTCTTTCAATTTATATATTAAAAAGCACAAGATACTGACCGTGAATCTCCCATAAGAAATCGGACGATATAAGTCTCTAAGC
Source organism: Octodonta nipae (assembly GCA_034190945.1). Classification (NCBI taxonomy): domain Eukaryota; kingdom Metazoa; phylum Arthropoda; class Insecta; order Coleoptera; family Chrysomelidae; genus Octodonta; species Octodonta nipae. Next base: position 175,908,563 of record CM067217.1, read on the forward strand.
TAACTAAGGAGTTTTTACTTCAGTACAGGGTAACTAGATAAAACGCTCTTGATTTACAATCACTTTTCTGCGTATATTCTTAATATTATATAAAATATATACTTTAAAAAGTCTTAACCCATATAAATGAGAATATAGCATATATTCGCTGTATAATTAAGCCTTACACTATTTTCTAGTCCATAGACAGATATTCGGTGTTTCTGATCCTCTTTCCTTAGAGGTTGTTTAATGTTTCGATGGTTAAATATATGTTTCGATTAAAGGACCCCGCACATTCCTTATGGAAAGTGGCCCCGGTAGAATTGGCTAAAATTTTACTATTTTGTAGATTTCGACGAAATGAACAAATGTCTTCGTGGCCGCAGAGTGCGTTGACCAATAGTTTTCAAGTTATGGTTAATTATATTTAATGTCAGGGTATACCACAATGAGCTGAATCGATATGTATATCAGAAACTACTAGGACTATTTATCTGAAAATTACTATACAGGGGGTTTTCGAGGAGCTGGTTTCAGTTAAAATAATTTCATTTATCTACGACTTCCGGTTCTACCGGAAGTGTACCCAAACTTTGTTTTTATAAATGGAACACCCTGTTTTTTTAAAGCTTTTTTCGAATCTACGATGAATTTCAATATAACTTTATTAAAAATATCATATGTCTGAAGGGCTCCAGTTGAACGTTATTTAAACTTTTTGAAAACTTTTACAGTTGGAGCTTTCTAAAAAAAAATATTTTTTGGGAAACAAAGAGGGCCAGGTCAAAAATTACCAGAATTTTTCTAAATAAAACGTGAAGATTCCTAAATCTTTGGAAACTTTTCAAAAGAATATACGGAGGGTTCAGAAATTGGCCCCGAATTTGGCTACTTCATTTTTTTTTTCAAATGCATTCTCATTAGTTATGAATAATGGACCTCATCGACGGCCCCCTCATTCTCCCGATATCACTCCTTAGCTTTTTTTATTTGGGGTCGAATAATAAATATTGCCAATGCTGCACCGCTAACAACAAATGTAGATTGCCAGGAAATGATCTGCGTCATGGTGTTATGAGTATGCTATAGTTTAAACAGAGATCGTAATGGAAAGGTTTCACATACTTTTTTATAACCATATCAAATTCTACATAAATGGTTAAGAAAGTAAATTAATGTATATACGTCTCTTGACAGTTCCTTCAAAAAAGCATACTAATAATTCAGATATCTCTAATAGCTACACGTAAATTTTAATTTTTCCAAGTGTAATAAAAACTGTTTCATTTAGCATAAACTCCTACTTTTTGGCCTAGATTCTAATGGCTTTGAAGAAAAATGGAGTTGCCAATTTCTGAACTCTCCGTTTTTGTTTGAACAGTTTTCAAAGATTTAGGAAGCTTTAAGTTTTATTTAGGTAAATTCTGGTAATTTTTGATCTGGCCCTATTTGATTCCACAAAAATAATAAGAATAGCTGTCAAAATATTCAAAAAGTTGAACTAACTCTTAACCCCTTCAGACGTATGATGTTTCCAATAAAGTTATCTTAAAATTCATCATAGATTTTTGAAAAATACTACAAAAAACAGGATGTTTCATTTAAAACAAAACAAAGTTTGGGTTCACTTCCGGTAGAACCGGAAGTCGTAGACAATTAAAAATATTGTAACTAAAACCAGCTCCTCGAAAATCCTCTGTATACTAATTTTCACATTAATACTCCAAGTGGTTCCTCATATACATATCGACTCAGCTCTTCGTGGTATACTTTGACCAAAAATATAAAATTAACCATAACTTGAAAACCATCAATCATCGTACTTTGCGGCCATGAAGATATTTGTTCATTTGTTCATCTACAAAAATTTCAGCCAAATCCACCGGGAGTCACTTTCCATAAGGAATGTACGGGGGTCCTTTCTAAACTCTTTTTTTTTTCTGAAATTTTCGAGAAAAGATAAACGCCTTATCCAAATCCATTGAATTTTTTAAATATTTGAATATTTTAGGATACGAGTACGGAATTAAAGGACTTGTTTGAACTTTATTTGACTATTTTGATGTAAAAACTAGATTTAACTTTTTAAGAAAATACAAAAATTCTATTGAAATAAGCAAAATATCCTCTACTGGCGAAATACCAAATGATATTCTCGAATATGTAGGTTAGGGTGGCCAGTAGAGGCTCTTTTCCATGCTACAAAGTTTATTAAAACCATTAAAGCCCTGACAAACACCACTTTTTCAAATTCAATATGACAGTTTCCGAAAGCTAGAAATCTCAAAATAATTGCCCAGATATTCTTATGATTTTCTGTACATATTTTTTTACCGCATGACCCAATATTAGGCAGTTTTCTAATTATACTGTTTTGTGCACTTATTTGGCAACCATGTACAGACTTAATTATTTAGCGTGGAAGAAAATGTCACATCGAAAACCTACTAGCTGGCTTCTTCGACGCACTGGAAAGCTCCATCAGAGAGGAATATGACATCGCTGCGCAAGTTTCTGATGAAGAATGGGAAGCCATTAGACCAACGAAATTGGAAAGAAGGAACTTCCTACTAATATCTGTAAAGGTATGGTGTTTTATATAAACAATCAAAATTTTAATCTTCGTTTTAAAATTACTTTTTTAAGAAATATTTAAGCGATGTAGCAGCCTGCGATAACTGCACATTTTGGAAAATCCAGACCAGTGAATCGTGGGGTGTTGAGTATGAAAATAAGGACCAAAGTTCGCTACCATTTTTTATACCAGTTGGAATTTGGAGACCAGTAGATGGACCTTCAATGAAAGATGAACTTTTTATTCACATATCTCATGGGTTTAGAGGAAAGACTTTGCCAGTCGCGTCATTTCATGTAAGTAATTTTATTTTATTTTATTTAAACTACAACTTTTTAGTTAGATCTCACTACGAATTGCGACTGGTTGATCAATATAGTTGCAATGAATTGTCATTATCATCAGCAAACGTCAGTTTGCTTCTGAACTAAGTCCAATTTCAAGAACGGAGGTAGTGAATTCGTATTTTTTTTAAATATTATTTATTTGTTTATTTAATTATTCTCTTTACAAACACCAAATAGACAATTACAATAATATCTGCTTAAGCTCATTAAATTTCAAGTTAAATAGCTCAGGAACTATGTTCTTAGAGAGCATATCACTGCAGACACTCAGTATATAAGTGAAGGGTGAAGGGCTTCCGTTGTTAATATAGAAGAGATTAGATGAGAGCAGTCTTAAGCTTATTTTAGAGACCCTAAACTTAATGCTATTGATTGAGCCCCAATCGGGATATTTTCAGCTATTAACAATCTTATATATAACCTAGTACTCAAAGAACACATTGTTCTCAGTTTTGTCCCAAACTAGTCCCTTATATTTTTTTGACATGAAATTTACTTTTAAAAGATTGTTGAGGAGGCCTTGAAATATTTTCCCCATTTATTGAGGTTTCTCTCCTCAATTTTTTTCCTGCAACAGATAACTATTTGAACATTGTAAGTATATGAAGTACAAAGTGTAGTTCGGCAATTTCGTAAAATTGCCCGGATTACTTTCTGTCGGTACAAAAATAAATACAAAAATACTGGTTGATCAGTTTGTAGATAACTCTTTCTCTCAGAATAACTGTGAGGAAGAATTTCTGTACGGACAGTCAGTTTTCCGGGTAATTTTACGAAATTGCCTCACTACACTTTATTTATTCTCTATATACAATTTTCAAATACTTATCTGCTGCAGGAAAAAATTGAGAAGAGGGAACCCAATGAACAGGCAAAATACGATATACACAGGGTGTTTGTAAACGTTTTTACATACTAATTCTAATAAATCTTTTAACAATTTATACTTAATGAGTAGTACAATACATTCCATTATTTGGTCAAAGGTTAGTTTGCATATGAGATGTAGTTGCCTGATTGTCATTGCGTTACGTTCTACATGATGGTCAAACAGACCTCGGATTCGGATTCAGCGACCCCAAAAACACTTATATGAATTTTTTCAGATTTTTTGATTATATTATGGCAATGTGACCTTGGAATGACCTTGACCCTGACCTGATGAGGTTAAACTGTCCCGGGATTCCGATTCAGCGACCCCAAAAACATAAGCCTACATAGATCCGGTCCGGTGCACACGATTTTTTTTGTGGTACAAAGAGCAACGTATACAAATTGGTACCAGTATTTGTCATTTTGATACTAAGGCTGAGTTTATTCACATCCTTGTAGAAGCGGCACGTATATGAGCCATACCCTGAGTTAACTTTGTTTGATTTGAATGTCTAAGAACAGGCTATTGTTATTTTTGTTATTATGCTGGACATCAGTTGCGTCGAATCTTTAGAAGGTTAACAAATATGCAAAATGCACGTTTTATTATTTCAGAATCCACCCTGGCAAATTTTAAAACTTAATCGCTCTGGTGAGGTTACCGAATACAACGGATTAGTTTTCGACATCATGAAACAGCTCGCTAAAAGTTTAAATTTCACTATAAAAATCGAAACTGTTAACAAACAGAACTCAGATATTAATACAACAAGAATAACTAACAATACTTCTGAAAACGTTTTAACTAATCACATACCAGAAGTTATAATCGAATTGGTAAAAAACAAATCAGTTGCTTTTGGAGCATGCGCTGTTACCGTAACAAGTACTTTGAAGCAGCAGATCAATTATACAATTCCAATAAGTACTCAAGTCTATACACTACTGGTAGCACGACCCAAAGAGCTGAGCCGAGCTTTGCTGTTTATTTCACCATTTGCAGGAGACGTAAGTTTAAAAAATAATTACTCTAGGAATATTACAATTATGGTGCATTTTAGACTTGGCTATCACTAGCAGCTGCTATCGTAACGATCGGCCCAATTTTGTACTGCATAAACAGGTTTAGTCCCGTTTATGAATACGAAGGGATTCCAAAGAAAGGAGGGGTATCGTCGGTTCAAAACTGTATTTGGTACATGTACGGGGCATTGCTACAACAGGGTAAGTTATTCAGAAGGTTTCCAGTTATATTTAAGATACCACTTCCTGTTTTTATTTATTAAATTATTTGAGAATGTACTGCAGTAAACTTCGTGAGTTCAAATGATATTCACTTTCGCTTTCTAGAACTCTATTTACACACAATTTACAACAGCTGATCGCTCAGAAAACAACTCACACCAAAATATAAACTCAACTAATATATGCTGAACTAATTCTGAAATGTACCCTGTCCTTTATTTAATTAACATCGAATTTTTTCCGTCTTTCTGGATGGGCGTCCTATTGTTGGTAGAGTGTTTGATGTCAACGCTTTTTGCTCCATAGAAGTTTCTGGTTAGTGCCATTTTTATTATGTTTCAACGGTTAATGTTTTATTTTAATCGGAATGACTAATGTACGTGTGTCCAGTGGCGGCGAATATAAATTTTATAACAGTATATTTAACATTAATAACTGTTTGCCAAAGGTAACACAGATTTAACCAGCCAACAAACATATCAATAAATTTGTGCATGTAGTTTGAATTTAAAGTATGCTAAATAAATATCGGGAAACTGAATAATATTTTGTCAAATCTCAGGCAATTGAATTCCAACAAATTTTTTGAAATATTGTCAAAATCACAGCAGAAAATTTCTCTAAAAGGTTCTCTAGCAGTTACATATTTCTTTGATGCACAGGTCCTTTGTAAAATTTAGCAAAACCAAATAGCCTTAACAGTCTAGGGCCAAATTTCATGACTCCAGATATTATTTCTATTTTAAAAATATTTTCATTATAATCAGCCTCGTAACAGTCATTCACTCTAAGAAATGTTAACGAAGGGTGAAAGAAATTATTAAGTGGCTATACCTAATAAAATTATCATTAATTTCTTTAAAACCAGTAGTTCAATTTTTGTTTAATTTGATGTTGGGTTATCTTCAAATAAATAATTAGGAGATAAATATCAAAGAATTTGATTAGTGACATCAAGGGACTATCTTAGCATACCTAGGCCCACATTGGCCCACAGAGGTTACAAATTTTTAGTAAAATAATTATTTTTTTGATTTTACATATTTTTATTTCTGAACTTGTACTCACATCAGATCTGCTTCAAGGTGAATAAGACAATTTCAGATGTGATATTGATATGGTGAGTTTTGACAGTATATAAATTTTTTAATGGATTTTAGGAGGCATGCATCTGCCTTATGCAGATAGCGCTAGAATCATCGTTGGTTCATGGTGGCTCGTTGTCTTAGTACTAGCAACAACTTACTGTGGTAATCTGGTAGCATTTTTGACATTTCCTAAAATAGACGTTCCCATTGTAACAATCGATGACCTGCTAAAGCATCGAGAGACTGTTACTTGGAGCATTCGTACTGGAAATTATTTGGAAAGCGAACTAAAGGTTAGTGCTTAGAAAAAAGATATACAGTGTAAGTATGTTTAAGTCTGAAAAGTAAGGCCTACTAAACTGAATTTTCTACTATAAAATTTTAAAAAGTATGCTGCAGACTATTTTATTAAACATTTTAATAAACCGTTGTATTCTCAGTAATTTCAATTGATATGTACCAGGGGCGGATCTAGAGACGAGTATCTAGAGGAGAGGGGACCCTTCTATAAGTAGGGGGCTCTACGTTTTTTCATTCATTGGATTTTCTGGATTATCGCATTAGAAATAGTTGTCCTTCGATTTTAAATCCACATAAGTAAATTATTTCATTTTAAGCAATTACATATACTATTAGTGTTGAACTCACTAGATTTGAGTCTCTCGAAAGGAGAAATCGCCCTTCCTTTGTAGCCGCCCTTACGTTATACCAAATTCTGTAACAAAGTGTTTAATACTAAAGGAGTAGCAAAGCAATTTGTGTTTTTTTTTAATTTGTCATTTTTGAGAAATAAATGAAGTAACTGTTGAGATTGAATTAAACAGATGTAGAAACAAATATTTGAGTATGTTATTTTTTCATCAATTATAAACCACGGTTTAAATTGAAGTTGAAGTAGCGCAACGGTAATGTTGTTGTAGGTATTGATTTCGAATCAGAAGTGTGACATTTTTTATATTTATTTCTTTGTTTTATTTAAATGAAAAAAATTAAATGTTGAAGTTTCTAAATTATTTAATAAATTTAACATTACTGAATTGATTCGACCGATACTTGTTGAAAATTCATTACAATAATTAACAGATACTACAATTGCAATTTCCATAATTTACGTTTTTTAAAAAATTGTCCGACGCGTTTCGACTAATGTCTTTGTCAAGGAACTAAACTAACTGGGTATTTCTTGAAGACGTTGTATTTATATTCAACTAGTGATATAATTACTAGGTACTTCATTTTGAAAAGGATTATTTAACTTAATTATAGGTGAAAGGATATCTCTTTAGATTAAATAAAGAGGTTTATTAAAGAAGAATTATTTCTTTCTTTCTGATCGTTTAACAAATTACCGGTATTTTTAAGTTTATTAATCTCCAATAAATCTAAAATGTTTAATTTATTGCTTTTATTTTCTGAATGTAATAATTTATAATTTTGGTTGAAAAGATAATTTTCTGTTAATAAATGTTCGGCATAAATTTTTCCACGCTCTGCCGCTTTGATGGATATAGGCTTTAGGGCATGACCCACATGACAATTTATAGATTGCCAATTTTATTCTTTTGGATGAATTTCGATTTATTATTTTTGATTAATTTTCCAAGACAATTGTTTGTTTTGAATGCAACGTTAATATTATGTTTTCTTAAAGTGGATCTTGATTCGTAGGGACAAATAGACAACTAGAAACGTTTCTCAGTTTTACAAACAATATCCATCCAAATATCAAATTTACGATAGAGTGTTAACAAGATGATCAAATCAATTTCCTAGATCTAACAGTTCACAAGGTAAATGGCAAACACAACTTTTCAATATTTCACAAGCCGATGTAATGATTCACCGCACTTCTATACATCCATATCAACAAAAACTTTTCGCTTACAAGAGTATGGTTCATAGATTACTTTCCATATAACAATCACCAGATAATTTTCAGAAAGAATTAAACATAATCAAACAGATAGCAATAAATAACGGACTTGAAACTGAATTAATAGAAAATATTCTTAGAAATCAAAAACACAAAAAGTCATTAAGAGAAGTTTACCCAGACAGCAAAACCAATAATGATTCATATAATAGTATAACCTATTTTGGCATACCAAGTTTAAAAATAGCATCATTTTTAAGAAAACAGAATATTAACGTTCAAAACAAACAATAGTCTTAATCAAAAATAACAAATCCAAAATCCATCCAAAAAATAAATGGGGAGTCTATAAATTGTCATTTGGGTCATGCCCTAAAGCCTATATCGGTCAAAGCGGCAGAGTGTGTAAAAAACGTATCAATGAGCACCGTAATTATTTCTTTAATCAAAAAGCAGATTCCAATTATGCGGCCCATTTAGTAAGAGAAAATCATCTTTTCCAGGAAAATTTTAAATTATTACATTCAGAAAATAAAGGCAATAAATTAAACCTTTTAGAATCAGTGGAGATTAATAAACTTTAAAATACCAGTAATTTGTTAAATGACCAGACAGAAATAAATAATTCTCCTGTAATAAACCTCTTTAGTTAATCTAAAGAAATCACCAATAATAAAGTTAAATAACCCTTTTCAAAATGAAGTACCTGGTAATTGTATCACTCATCGAATATAAATATAACTTCTTCAAGAAATACCCAGTTAGTCTAGTTCCTTGATAAAGACATTAGTCGAAACGCGTTGGACAGTTTTTTAAAAAACGTAAATTGTGGAAATTGCAATTGTAGTATCAGTTAAATTTAACATTTATTAAATAATAATTTTCCTAATGTAATTCAAATAATGACATAAAATGTACACTCGAAATGGGCCACACCGTATAGTAGAAAATGATTTTTTTGTAGCAAAGCACAGAATCGCGTTACAAAATTTTGTACGAAAGGCAGTCTAAAGTTGATGGCAGAGATATGACTGTAATGAATGAGGTCTCACAAGGCAAGCATGTGCTAATTGACTGGAAAATGTCTTTGCTTTACATTATGAAGTCACACTTTCAAGAAACTGGCAGATGCGATTATATTTTAGGTAAATTTAAATTTTATTTAATCAAAAACTACTTTGGTGAAATATCATAGAGTTCTTGCAGGTCATGAGGAATTTTGTGATGAACAGTTGGCTCTGATCACTGCTCAAAACACTCCATATTTAACGAAAATAAATGAAGAGTACGTATAATAAAACAATTATTTATTGCCTTAAACACAGTACTTTTCTGCTCATTTCATGCTTTTCTTGTGATAGTAAAATTAAAATGGTATCTGTACTTACTTTACTGATGAAACTCGAATACAAAACAACATTTGTTTGAGTAAAATTATGAGTTGTCAATCTATTTTTTTTTATAAAGGATCAAATGGTTACACCAAGTGGGACTAATCGAAAAATGGCTGAAGGACTATTTGCCACGAAAAGATCGCTGCTGGAAAAACAAACACATTGTAGAAGTCAATAACCATACCGTGAATTTGGATGACATGCAAGGAAGTTTTTTTGTGTTATTTCTTGGTAAGAATTGTATCTGTCCTAATCATAGGCCTACAATAAAGTGTTTTTCTTAACATTCCTAAGAAAACGTTATCTAGCCTATTTGAAATCTTGCGATCAGAATCACGTAAGAAATTCTTAATCTCCAGTGTGTATATAAGTACAGTTTACATTTATTTTATCTACTGCAAAGAAATCTCCGTTCCTAAATTCTAATAACGTGTGCATTCTGGCTTGATATGCAGTATCATATTGTTGCGAAATTTACCTAAGCCGGCACTGGTTTCATTCTAACACATCGATCGCCTTTAGGACAAAAAAAAATTTTGAAATAGCTCGGCAAGTGCAGAATTGATAACGGATTGTACTAGAAGATTTGATGCTGGTTTTAAAAGGACCAACCCATCATCGCGCCAGTTAGTTAGTGCAGCGAAGAGCTTATGTTGAATTATTATTGTGATTAGGGATGTAACGAATGTTCGATTTTCGATATTCACGAATACGAATGCGAATGCGAATTTTCTCTTCCAATATACGCGAATACGAATGCGAATGCGAATATCAGATCAAAATTTACTTATTTTGGTTAAATCAAAAATTATAACCTAAATTGAGCTTCGGAATCATTATAGAAAGCCACTCTTCTATTTTTAATATATAAATTGAAATAGCTGTGGAATCTTTGTTGCCTCACAGATGTATAAGCACAAAATTTTGTATACTAACACCCAACTCTTATTATAATTAAACAGAAAAATCATATAATTAAATTTAATAAATCAAACAAAAACTAAAATTATATGGATTGCCAAAAAAAGGAATTTTATTGTCATGTTATAACTTATCTTATTTATGGACTCATTTACATATTAAAAAAAATCAGTTTCAAAAACAAAGTGACAAACGAGTCTAACCTTTGTATAGGTTTGAAAGTAAGATTCTGCAAGCTTGTAAATTTCTGAGTAAGATGATACTGAATACATGAGAATTCGTCAAAAAATAAATGACCTATGACGAGGTATGTTTTAACATCCTGGCAGCTAATTTCTCTTATTTTGCAAAACTAACTAGGCCTAAACACAAATTTCGCTTCGTTGGCTATCGCTACTAATTTGAATTGACAGCTGCGAAAATGGTTCTAGCTAATGACGATAAAATGTGCATCAATACTTTAAATTAGAGAATGATTGATGCGGAACCTGCCATAATTTGTTGTTAGGCGATATAATAAAACAGCATAACTTACAATTTTGTTAAGAAATTTCACCAATCACAATTACCTGGCGGGCGCAAAGTAAGCAGGTGCCCAAGAAGTGTAAGAACGCAAGTACGACTGTTATGGTGCTTTTATTTCAATTTATCTAACTAATGGGGTTTTATAGGTTGTGTTCCATGTAAACACATACAAAGCATTCATTGTGTCCTTACTGGAAATTAAATTAGGGCTTTTGTAGCGATTTTATATTGTCCGATGGTTTCGCTCAGTGGTTTGTTTTCGCCCCTAGTTTCAGCGTGTGCCTGTCACTTTGACGGAACTCACGGCCTGAACCGCACAAAGCTCGTTTACAGCTCTGACAAAAGGCCTGCAGCTAGTTTGATCGTTCCACAAACACGATAGGTTGTATATTTTTCTACTAACCAAAAAAAAAGAAAGGTGAAACACGATAAACCTTTTTTTTTAGACAAATGGGCAAGTTCACTAACTATATAATGATGTCCGTCCATTTAGCGCTACCCAACGAAGCAAAATTTTTTATCCGGAGATTTAAAACATACGCACCTTTATAGTGTAATGGTATAATTATTTTCTGACAGATTCTTGAACATGACCTCCTGTTGTATCCACAAATATTCAAGCTTACTTATTTTTAAAACTAGAAGTGTGACCCAAGAAAGTACCAGGATATTTTAAAGTTTGTCAAAGTTTAGATATGTCTGCAATTTTGTTTTTAAAACTCATTTAAAAAATGAAGTGAGCACTCTAACAGCATCAAATGTCGAGAACCTTTATCAGTTGCGCTCCCCTCAACTGATTGAATCTCCAGAAGATTGTAGCATAATTTTTCAGGTTTTCGTTATCCTAAGAATTATTTGTCCTACAAATCACAAGGAAACGGCGTTATATGCAGTATGACTCCTGATTTTGAGTCTCTGTGAGTTAGTTTTCCCTGAAACTTCCAAATCTCGAAATTCATTTAGCCATAAAACCCTATATCATGTTATGAAACTGACATAACTTGCTTAATTTTATTTAGCAATTAAATTGTTGCCTGATTACATATACATGTCAGGATTCCAGAAGAATACGGATGCGAATGCAAATATTAAAAAACACGGGAATATTCGCTAATGCGAATGCGAATATTCGTTACATCCCTAATTGTGATATTCGAATCAGCTGTTCATGTAAACAAAGGTTTCTAGAAAGTGAGAGTTATTAATTACTAGTTAGTTTTACAATTTTAATTGAGCCCACGGAGTATATATCAAAATGAAAGTAGTGGTGTATAAACTCAAATCTAGGTTTTATATTAGTAGCAAGTAGCAGAGCCGGTTAGTGTTAGAATCGTGATTACATTTACTTATTTGTTTTTGATTTTTAGCCGACTAAAAATAAAAACAACAGAAGTAATTTTATTAAAAAAAAAGAAATAACATTGTTCGGCAAAAATTAAATCCTGAATTTGTAGTTTATTTCAGAATATTTTTAGAGTGTAAAAACCCAGTTTTGCACCCTAACACCACAAACCTTTATTTTAAACACTCAACGCTGTTTCAACAACTCTAAGTTGCCATCATCAAGGAGCTTACTCCTTGACATTATATAAGTTGGTAGGAAATAACTATACCATCGGTATGTCTGTCGTAACTAAATAGAACAATTACCACTAATTAGAGTAAAATTAGTCTGCAAAACTGTTATATAATAAATGGTAATTACCCCCACCGAATTTCTAATTGTTTCGTCTTTATTTTTAGGATTCATTTTCGCTCTTTTGCTGCTGCTGTTTGAGAAAATTTGGAATGGACATTTTACACAAAAACAAAAAATTATCCATCCCTTTGTTTCATAGTTGTGTAATAATAATTAAAAAAGTAAGTAAAATATAAAACTGTGTAAGTTAACAATTTCTTACTCTCTCCCTCCATTCCAAATAATACCTAAGGGAAAGCGAAGTAAAGAAGTTTCAGTGCTAATAAATTTCACATTATTATCTTGTCTTAAAATATAATTTGAATTTAGTCTATCCTCACAATTTTGGGGCAAAGCCATCCTTGCCCTCCTCCCCACCCTGAAGAGTAATGATGGCGTGGATCGTTGAAACTATGAGAAATTAGTATCAAATTACTAATTTCTACTATTTTCGAACAACAATGAAATAAACTATATTGTTTTTTGAAGATTTGACGATATTAAAAATGTTTAAAAGTAAAAAAGGGTAAATTAATCTAATTTTTCATACCTGACGAATATACAGGTATAACTTCACCTACCTTTGTAGTCATATACAGAGTGTCTATAAGGAGAGTGGTGCCAAGCCCGGAAACACGGCCATTTTTTGCTAATACCACCAATAAGAATCAACAAATCGACAAAACGACGCCTTGTTGTTACGCAAATGTTAAGGGCGGCCCTAAAAATCAATAATATTTTTTACACATTCGGCTCAACGAAAAATATTAGTTAAGAGATCAGCTATTGATATTAAAATTCATTACCTACAAAGTATGGAGGTTTGAGTAAAAGGAGGACACACTCTGTGTAAGAAAAGTGTTCACAAAATGGTTTCAATTTGGGGGAGCCAGTGGTACCGACCGGGTAATTTGATCGTAGGAATCAGTTTTCTACGAACAAACCTACGTGAATAAAATTAGGTTAATGTGAAGAATTCACATCCAAAAAATGCAAATTTAACCATCACAGTTCAACAACCAGATTTATATTTAACATTAATAAAGTGTTAAGTGAATGAAATACCTTGTACATAGATAAAAATGACTTACAAGCAAAATTTTATTTGCACATTTTATTAGGATTAAAGATAAATATCCTACATAAATTAACTTTATTACTAAGCTGATTATGGCATTGTCCACCAACTCGAGAACTTCAACAAACTTCTGAATATATGTTCCTAGGGGCATTCACCAGGCATATCTTTGGAAATATTTAAAATAGCCGAAAGATGCCAAAAATAGTTATTTAACAGTAGCTAATGGAGCTTTTTGTCCAACTAGACAAGAATAAATATATGGAAAACCAGTGTGTGCAAATGTTAGAATCCTTAAAAAAGAAACTATTCTAGACTAAAATACAAGTGAAATTTGTTCCATAATGATAACAGAAGAGATAATTTAATTATAACAGTTTGTTCAGTGATGAAAAGAATTGTTAATTACTTTTTATCCAGAGAGACGTGAAGAAGGAATTAGAAATACCAACTTTTCAAAATAAATATGTAATACCAACACAAGAATGTACAAATAAATGATTTTTATTTACACCAATTCACCAAGATCTATTTGTTAACAAGTATAAAAATGTTATAAATATACATTTTTTTCAATTCTTTATCTATTCCAAAAAGTTTTATTACAAAATAACAACTATAAAATCAATGAGTTTTCTAAAAAGTTAAAACTGCTGCACACACTTATTAATTTATATCACAATTAACACATTATAAACTCATATCACTTGCAGAGATTACAAAAAACGTAGACAACCATTTACAAAGAGAAGTTCACATAACAGATTTTCTACGTTATATTTACGATTTTAACGAATAATTACATCATTCTCACTTTTTCAGCCACATCACTTCTAAATGTAGGATTTGTGCATTTCAATCAGTTGACAATTCCTAACTTCCTAACATACCCTGCCATCACACTTGCGCCATTCTGGCCAATTCTTGAACTTCTTATTTGAAAACGTCTGCTGGACACTTTCAGTTTTATTCCCATATAAGTTTGTCCTTCTTCATTCAACCCTTCATACTACAAAGTAAAAAAATACATAATAAACAATTTCATGCTAGGCTATTTGGCTGGATAATACGCCCTTGCTCTTGAAACATATTCAGTTCTGTAATATAAATATTACTTGAATAACGCCTTTGCATTGGTCAGCCTGTTGCTTTGTGTGCACCTTATATAAGCCATTTCTGCTTCATTCTTCAACATCCTCAGGTATAATGGTTCGTTGAAACAGTCCTCCATAGTGCCCAATTGTGAAATAGTTTCTACATAATTTTGCAGTTGGTCTAAATAGAAGTTATGATACGACTCAAAATTATCAAAGAACTTCATTTCGTTTTCAGTATACATTACGTCTCAAATGTCAAAGTACTATCAAATGAATGCTTATCCCCTTACAAATGGTCGTATTTAAATGAATAATTTGGAGGCGTTACCTTAAATCTGTGA
Organism: Octodonta nipae; assembly: GCA_034190945.1. NCBI lineage: Eukaryota > Metazoa > Arthropoda > Insecta > Coleoptera > Chrysomelidae > Octodonta > Octodonta nipae. The sequence goes on from CM067217.1 coordinate 175,923,580, forward strand.
GGTATAACCAGCTAATTAGCATTTATTATGACCCTAAGTAAATAGCCCTGTCAAGCTCTTAATACCTTTACCGATAACCCCTTTACGATTACAGAATATGGAATATACATGTGTTTTAAGATGTTTGGGAGCACGTGACCGCAATTTTGCCTAAAAAAATAATATATTGACTATAGTTTTATCTAAAAAATTTTGAAACATAATTAGGGCACATATCTTCATTTTTAAATTCCCCGACTATTGTAAGTGCAACCAGCAACTCTGAATACTTTGTAATATGCAATTTGTCAACTAAAATCTGGTTGATGCTTCATGGACCTCTTTTCTTCTGATAACTATTAAATAGTGTTGTCAACATTTGATAATTTAAGTGGTTTGTATTTTTACGACTCAAATTTAATAAAATTTAACTAAGAATACCAAAATAATAAAATTATACAGATATCGTAGAATTTACTATAAATCTGAAGTTGGTAGAGAATGTAACTCGTTCCTCGAAGTTTCCTTGGACTTCCATCGTCTTAAAGTGGTTGATCTCACAACGTTTCAATAGCTGTGTATCTGCTATCGTCATCAGGTGAATGATCATTCACACGATCATCACATGATCATTCACCTGATGACGATAGCAGATACACAGCTATTGACACGTTGTGAGATCAACCTCTTCAAGACGATGGAAGTCCAAGGAAACTTCGAGTTACTATAAATCATCAGATCTGGCAACACTGCGACAAACACTAAACTTACTATAGTAAACCGGAAATCGGTGCAAAAAATGGCGCAACCAATCAGCATTTAGCCTGTGCTTTGGTAACATTCTTCTTATACGCAATCTCCTTGAGAGACAAGTAATGTCAAATCAATTTTTTGTCAAATCAGTTAAGCTTTAAAACTGCTATTAGCTATAAGTTACAAGAAATGAAAATGAGCTTTAAAATTATTATGATATTTAATAAAT